>QKQZ01052150.1:0-11543 GCA_003595255.1 Solenopsis fugax
TTTAAATTAAAAAGGTCCGATTTGGAACACGGTCCGATTTACCCCACTCTCCCCTAATATAAATATAAATGAAAACATCTGGAAATGTATACCGAAACGGAAGCATCGAAAGCACTGCAGAATTTCCCCAACCTAAGGAAAACGTTGATAACATGCTATTATAATTTTCCTCGTTTATTATTGCCGCCTGTTGCCCCTTATTATATCGTTTAACTCCACTGATTCCTAACATTAGAAGGCCAATTAATTTAAGTGCCTTCTGAATCATTAAAGACTAAAGCCCTGAGATCCTAGACAAGCCACATTCACACCGATCGTATGCCGCCTTGTCTAAAGCGACTATAGTAATTATAAGATGTTATTCGCGATAATTTATAAAACGACGTTATAAACTAAACGACTATGCATTCGCACCATTGCAAATGAAAAATCATCACAAAAATCATCAAGTTTTGCAACGTCTGTAAGAAGAAGCGACCAAATAACGTTTTATTTTGCTGCATAATTTATTCAATTTACGGTAACTGTTAATGTGTAAACACGATGTACGAAACGATGTAAAAATACTGTAGGTTTTTTAAGGGAAAAGCATCGTGTTCAGAAACAGCTACGAGATGAGTAAATTTCAACAATATTTCACATTCTTCGAATTTTTATACCTATCTTTCGTGTAACAAAATCACGATATTAGAAAATAATATAAACTACGATGAATTTTATAATAAAATTTATAGGCTGTCAGAATTTGAGATGAGTTATAGTCCGGTGATTGACGAGCAATTTACTCGGAAATACGCGCACGGTAAAGCCCTTGTGACTTCAGCTTTAATAATGCGGAACAGCATTCTTCGTGAGAAACATTTTGCATTTAAAATTACACACTACATCGCATGCATAACTTTTTACAATTTAAAACTTAAAACCAAGTACGTTCAAAGGATTTCATTCGAGTAAATTATAAAAATATTTCTATTAATTTTCATATATATTTAAGCTTTCAATTCCCAAGTGGGGCGAGCCGTTTGCCCCATAAATGAACAGTACAAGCTATAATAATTGTTTCATTATTACAATTATAGTTTAAAAGATCCTAATTGAAAGACATATAAATAAAAATCTATATATAAATAAAAATACATGACGATTAACTAACTATATATTTATGCATTGAAACACTGAGAAAAAAATTTATAGGAAAACTAAAATATTTAGTCCGATACTTTAATTTCTTATATTTTAGATCAATATTTTAGTTTAACTAAAATATTAAGTTAGTATAATATTAAGTTAGTATAATTCTTAATTTGAAAAAAAATTTGAATGGTTGATATGAATAAACTATATTTTTTATGCAACTAAATAGTTGTTGAATCAATCCAATGTTTAGTTGATTGTATCGGACTAAATATTTCAATTTTTCAATAAAATTTTATTCTTAGTGTACATTTAATTATTTTATATTTTAATATAAAATATTTATACCATGAACATGCAACTATACGGAAAAAAATTTTAGGTCAATAGCTCGCCCCACTTGGGAACTTATGTCTGAGAAATTAGCTTTGGACTCGAAAGATTAAAAACTTATTAAGAGAGGAATAAACCACACCAGAAAATGCGTTCGCATTATCGTGCAACAAGCTTTAGTGGAATATTCGCCGCACGTCGACATTAAATAAATTGCTGAGGAAGGATCAAGTTATGATAAATATCACCTCTCTCTATCTTTCGCGCGTTAATCCGTAGATTAGCATATGTATAAAAGCTTCATTTATCTAGAAACTGCGGATTTTACGACAGTCCTTTTGAAGATCGGCTTTCAGCCTCGGCGGCACGTTGTTTTCGGCGTGATACCTTTTACGAGGATCGCCTCTTTATGGTTACACCTCATCGCTCGGATACTGCGCTCCTGTTGCGTGCCGCAACATGAAAAACATTTGCGGAATTTAGTTTGAAATTTAAACAAAACATGAGTGGACCTAGAAGATCTCGCGCGAGATCTTTAGTAAAATTTCAAAAAAGATGTGTTTATTAGTTTAATTCTAAAGAATATGTTACGAAATTTGTACACGATCAAAATATTTTAATTTAATTTTCCTATTAAATTAAAACATGATCGTGTACAAATTTTTAATCATTTTAATTAATTTTCGTATTAACAATACTCACAAAAGCATCAATTATCTCAATCTTTTACATTTTAGATATTATTAGTAAATCAAATTAACAATTTTAATATCTACTACAGTTTACAATAAAAACAAATATTCTAAATTCAAAAAAGATCTGGTTGAAAAAAAAAAATAGTACCAGAGCCTGCCAAAGACCTACACGTAGTCAGTTTATATTATCTATATTATCACGTAAGCGAGACTAATATCCAAAATGTCTCTCTTGATACAGAAGAAAATAAGAAGAAACTCTCTTTAGAGATATAAAACTAAGTCGGCGAAAGAAAAGCCGCAGGAAGGCGGGGGCGGCAACGACGGGTGGTGGTTGGCGCGGCGGCTGACGCACCATGAACTTTAGTGGCTATATCGATTGTGTGTGCACCGCGGAGCCAACCCCAGCAGACACCTTCTGGTCTGCTGCCGCCCTTGACACCCGTTCCCAGACGACGCGGCTCCTACGCTGAGCACAATGCCAACGAAAGAGAGAGGATCGTGCGTCGGAGGGACAAGGATGGTGGAAGGACATGCGTCAACATGCGGCGAGACGCGCGCGTCCTCGTGGAGTACTGCAGTCAAATGCGGATCCATTCGAGGAAAGAAAGAGAAACAGAGAGAAAGAGAGAGACGAAAAATGAAATTTTATCTATTTTAGATATTTTCCTTCCTAAGTTCGTTGATTCTGAAGGGAAGCTTCACCACAGCTTTTACAATAAAGGAGAAAACTCACAAAACTTACAAGAGAAAACAAAATTTTAAAATAAAAATATTTTTCTTTCGAGATGTGAATATATATGCAAGAAATTTTAGGTCATTAAAAAAATTCCGCTATTTTGATTTATCTTTCTCCGAGCTAATTTAATTTATTATATACACACATGTAAATCATCTATATTTCTCCCTCTCTCAAGTCGATCTTTCATGACTGAAGATCGTGATCGCTATTTGGTATTATGTTCATGCATGCTCCATAGTCTTGACAAGGCACTCTCGGTGGTTTGCCATTTTGCCTTCCGAGAGAAGTGGTGATCAATTAAACTTTAATATTATTTTAGGTGAATTTCAACCTGCATCTTTGGCACAGACTTGCAACTCTTACACCATGATCACTACATTTGTATTGACATCTATATTAAATATTTTGCGGTTTCTTTCTTTCACTTAAACTTGGGACATGTTTACACTTCTATAATATTGAAGATATTTAATAAAGAAAATCACTGCGCGAGTTTGAGATTTATATGTACATCGCTTTAGAATTTAAATTTCATTTCCCTTCGTCATAATGGTTACAAGAGAATATTTATGAAGACATGCGTTTCGTCAGTAATGTACAGTATATCCCGGAGAGATAAAGAGAAGTAGAGAGTTTATCATAATTTCATGTGTTTAAATATGAAATTATATTATATCGTAAAATTATATATTTTCACATTTTCCACAGCGAAGATACGATGCAGCGATCGTTTGCGTGCGCAAACACACACGCGTCGAAATAATAAGGCCCCGTGCCGCTTAACAAAATAAAATCTCACAAACTTGTTCAGCGAGTCCAGCAAATGTTGTTCGCAATGCGTGCGGGGTACAATTTACGCGGGCGGGCGGCACGTTTTTCACGATTGTATAGCTTGCGCGTGACAGTGCACGGCATGCACGTACTTGGATTTTAATTTTACATTGTGGGACGAATATTGCCGCGCGCAATCACCGCCGAACGTAAACCGGCGAAGTAAAGTTCGCGCGTTTAAGTCTGTTTTGAATCTACGCGTCGCGAACTGCTGCGAGACAAAAACTTTAAACGTTTTATGTCGTTTCCTTTTTTTTTTTAACTCTTTCACGTTCAAGAAGTCGTAACAAGTTTAACGTGAAAGGCATTGTTTAGATAATTTAAATTAAATTAAATTCAAAATTTATGCAAAGATGATCCGTCGACGGGAAACATGACGGTGAATCGTGTATTTCCCTTGAGAGAAATAAATTGACAAACATTGTAAAAATTTTCACAACGGAACACGTTCGTGAGAAGTACGAAACGTGAAAACAATACAGGCTTATAATAAAGATTCGACGTAAAGTTAATTTTACGACGAATATCCGTGCATCTCGTTTAAATGCAACTTTCTTATTTCACACTGCTCCGTTGTTTCCGATGCGCGCTAATTAGCCCGACTTGTTAGATAATGATGCATTATCTTTCAAGCTTTTGGATCACCACGGCGATAATGAAGAAATAATTAAAAGGAACAAAATCGTGTCGAGAGTACGGCAAAAAAATAGTGCCGATGCACGGATACGACATGCACTGTTTCCCTTACAAAGCGCAAAGCAATAAAGGCAGCTCATTTGCAAACACTTTCGTCCTGCCTGTATCTTTCCTTCGCGGAGGACACGCACATCTCGATTTCACTCATCTCGCGCATTTACATGTAAACTTCAAGATAAATCAATATAACAATAAAGTCGTAGCGCGCGCGAAAGTCTGCGGGATTTATTGCGATTTCTTGTATAATTCTAGAGCAAATAAATATTTATAACGTTTCATGCACATTACACGCGTCTTTCCTCTATTTCCATCAAAGAGTTTAATTACAATATAACAGTTTAACTGTAATTACATTAAACGTTTATACTACCGTGACAAAGATATTCGGTTTATAAAAATATATCGTGATAAAAATGTTTATAAAGAAATACGAAATTCTATTTTAGCATGTGTTACCAATGATAAGAAATGCACAGTGCATTCTCACAAGTGCATCGAAGTAAAGTCGTTTTGTAAAATAGGGTAGTCTTCCAGGAGAAAGACGATATGATAAAATCGGAATAAATAGAAACGTTTTCACGGCACGTGGAGATGAAACATGAAATTTTATTGTCCGAAGCAGATCTCTCGCGTATGATACTTCGTGCTTGCGATGCAGTCAAAATCGATTGCGAGGAAAAGAGAGAGAGAGAGAGAGAGAGAGAGAGTGACCTCGCAACAGTCGCAATAGCACAACATGCCTCATCCGACACGAACATGTTTTACAACGTAATAAAAGTTTGTCGACTGAGTATATTTGGATATGTTTTTTTTTCATCGAAGGTCTCTACGCTCGAAGTCTCAGAATTGTTGCATTAAATCATGTATTTATTCTGAATCTTTCAGATTTACGTATTTCGCAAATGATGCTTCTATATATTCGCGAACTTCTTGCGAGACAGCAAAATATCTATGCGTTTGAAATTCAAGAAATACATATCGAGAAATCATTACGTTACATATATATTTATATTTTATATTTAGTGACAAAGTTTAAAATATCGAAATTTTGTAAATGTATAGCTACATTTCTATGAAAAATTTTAAAAATATAGATTATATTTTAGTAATTAAATAAATCAACGTGTTCTTTAAAATATATTGAGAGAGAGAAAGAAATATTATTTTGCCGTGAGGATTAATTCTTACTTAAACATTTTTTGTTATTTGTGAAAACCTGTTGAATGACGCGACTATATTTCATTTACCTGAAACGTATAGATACTGTATATGTAAAATCGGATTTTTTACGTGAAATGAAGCTTATTTATAAATCCATATCATCTCATTTTTCATTTCATAAAATAATTCATGAGTCTTGAATAATTTTCATTAAAAATACATCTAATCCGATGTGACATATTCGATCCAAAAAATGCCATTCCTCTTACAAGCGTTTATATCATACTCTCATTACACACATCCACGCACAAAAGTCGAAAAATAAAATAGATCATCAAAATTCTAGTCATAATTCAAATCTCATAACGCGATGATGTATAATCAAATGATCGTAGAAAACACGACACGACTGGGAAACAAGAAGATAAATGAAATATGCATCCATGTGGGTAAATGCGAGGGAACAGCTATAAAATTTTCCACGGAACACGAGTTCTCATTGTGTAGATTTATCATCTACAGAAAACAGTATATCAAAAATTATTGCAAGATTGATAATGGATGTTAACATTCAAGTGTAAATAGAAACGACTTCACGTTTACTCATCCTCTTCATGAAAAAAAAATTTGACCGCTCTCTGCTCGATTTTTTTCCATATTTTAACTGGCTTTTGTGTATCTACAATTTTCTATCCGTCCATGTAGTCTCTATAACTTGTATGTTTTTATATTTGCGTTGTATTGTTCAGCGAATCGAAACTTTTATCCAATATGCAAAATAATTTCACGAAGAGATTTACTAAAATCAGATAGAAATCCAAATCTAAATCAACTAAAAAATCAAAACTATAACATAATTTCAAAAGTATAAAGAGATGTTTTTTTTTTTACATGTTTCGTTCTTACAGGTTTTATATTAATTTTTTTTAACTATTTCATAATATCGAAAATTTATACAAAGTTATATTATCAAATCAAGAACAAGATAATCAAAATAATAAATCTTGAGTATACATATATAGTAAAATAAGCTTTTTAAAATTATACAAGCATTTTCCTCTTCTAACAATACTATTTTATGTTTCAGTTCTGAAGATCATTTTTTCGAAACTTGGAGTATAACATCGCCTATAAAATTCATTCGCTCTACCTCTGGGGTGCAAAATATATGATGTTTCTTATGTTGGGGTCCGCAGATTATAGCGGATATCGAATTCGCCGATTCAGTGTCTTGCCGTTCCCAAATTCTCCGCTGAGCTTTCACCCCGTATATAACCCCCCTTCGTCGTATATTAAAGCACGTTTCGCATTCCACATTCCGTTGCCGTCGCTTCACTTTTTTCAAAGCCACTTGCCGAGATTAGGTATCCGCTATCGTATATAAGCTCGAAAGCTTCGTACGCGGGAGTAACATGCGGATAAGTAACACACGCTTTGCTTCATACACGACAAGAATCATAAAAGACATCTGAATAAGAGAAAGAAAGAATGAGAGGAAAAATTCTGACCGAGGGTGAAAGGAACGGAGAACGAGAGAAGCGAGAGACAGGATCAAAAAGGACACGCGACAGGACTAGCAGCTGAGAGCTTCGAACCGTGGAACAGTCGGATCGAGCTATATAAGTCCTGAACGACCTTGCTGCTTTTTCAATGCAAGGACGACGTCCACGGTAACTGTGGGAGAAAGACGTGACGATGCTCGGCTGCGCGCGAGAGGAACGGAAACGGAGAACACGCGGAGCGACGCGTCCTATAAAAAGCACCTTCGGGGCTTGTGGAAAATCTGTGCTCTTGGGCGCGTAGTCTCAGGACGATCGGGTGTGTGTAACGACCGACCTGGTGGGTGCCCTTTCGGCCGCGATGACATCGGATACGGGGGGTGACCGTGGCTGGGTTAGGAACGTTATGACCGCTCGGTGTGTCGCGAAGCACGTAATTGGGGTAAAAAGGGTCGCTCGTAAAGGCTACGTGGTCTACCAGCAACTCATGCCCTTTGCCGTGACTCTGCGCTTGGGATTTATAAAAATTGGATATCCCACCGTGGCACGGAGCTAGAACGGAACTTTCCTCGATGTCCGCGGGTATTGCCGAGGGATAGAAAGCCGATGAAGGATGACTTGCTCAACGTGTTAACGTAAACATGAGAAGAGCGTACGGGTATTAGATGTATCCTAGCCTACGGCGATATCCCATAATGCGTCATGGATATTTATCGATATCTCGAATCTTTGAAAAATATCGCTCGCGATATGACTATGAATATGACTCGTCGACAAGTCAACGTGACAGCACGTATATTTTAGATAAAATAAAGTATCACTTTTACTGTTGTTATTCTGCCCCACGTACCCTGAATAATTGCTGACTAATGTTTTTAAAACCTGCCAATCGTGCAAAGCCTATTTTATTGCAAGCTATATATAGAAATTAAGAAGATAAAATATAATAAAATCTTAAAAATAATGAGAGTTATAAGGCTCATATTTTCAACTCACTTTTATCGATAAACGCACTTTTAACCGTATAATTTACGTTACATATATCAAGTCGGTCTTTCATGACTGAAGATCGTGATCTCCATTTGGTGCCCATGCATGCTCCATGGTGACTGTCTTGGCAAAGGTATTCTCGGCGGTTTGCCGTTGCCTTCGAGGAGAGGTGGTGATCAATTAAAATTTGTTATTGTTCTGGGTGGATTTAAACCTGGATCTTGGCACAGAGAACAGACTCGTAACTCTTGCACCACGATCACGATGTAAAGAATCTCAGAAATAAATGTACGCATTTATCGATGAATGTGAGTTAAGATTATGAGCCGTAGACACTATAATGTGTGCATGCGATGAAGAATCATTTAAAAAATTAATTAATGTTTATTGGAATTCGATAATTTTTAGAAGAGTAATCAACATTTTTTATAGATTTTGAGAATCATATAAATTTTGAGAGCATACATTTTAATAAGAAAATAAGCAGTCGATTACTTTAATCGCCAATATGACCTAAATATGTCTACAACTTGTGCACAATTGATGTAGAAGCATATATCCTTTCTAGAATACTGTACTGAAACAAAATCCCAGCTCTCTCTCTCTATGTCAAGTCTAAACCTGTGTCGTGAGGTCGCGCGGAGTCTGATAAAGATTATCCAGACTTCAGATCTTGTCACGTAACAATATGGCCGCAGCTGAAAATAATGTTTTGAAATGAGCACCAGAGAGTCACCATTACACCTTTCCCATCTTCGTGCGTGCTTTTGTGCGCGGTCGTGTTCCTTGTAACGAAGGAGAGGGACAGAGGTTAATGGACGCGGCGTGCAGATAAGAGGTTCACGAAGCAGGTTGAAAGGGTGACTTCAATGCGGCCGAGAGCTCGCCCGAAGGCTAGAGCGGCACGGAGATCGATCGGCAGAAACGATGAGGCTTCTTCAGGGACAACGAGAAGCCCTTGACTGCGGGAACACTGCGTGAGACGCTTCTCATAAAAACCACCTCTTAGAGGCACGTGCGGATATAATAGAGCTCTCAACGTAATACGACACATCAATCACTGCACATTGTGTATAATAATTTTCGAAACTTAACTAGAAGATTGGACACTTGGCCAGACGCGAGTTATAATGAGATAGAAACGCCAAAAATTTTTAACAATGAATTCACGTGAAAACAATTTGATCACTATTCGAATCAGCTTTAGAATAAAATATGTACACTGAGAGAAAAAATTGTAGTGGAGACAACTATAAGGGGACAACCATACAAATTTTGTTAATTTAATTATAATATATAGTTAAGTGAACTATATTATAGTTATTGCAACTAAGTTTATGGTTAAGAAAATTAATAAAAAATAGTTGTAATTACTTTATTATATAATATACTACAACTATTTTTTATTAGTTCTCTTAATCATTAATTTAGTTGTAATAACTATAATATAGTTCACTCAATTATATATTATAATTATATTAACAAAAGTTGTATGATTGACCTCTTATAGTTGCCACCACTACAATTTTTTCTCTCAATGTAGTTGAATAATTTCATGTCTCTAATTAAACGTTAAGATTATTTATCTTTTTCTCTTTTACTTGTTTACTTAAATTTATAAAAAAATTTTGTTCCCTCTTCTCTCCTGTTTCAAAGGGCCACGTATTTTCTTTTTTTTTAATATTGGCTTTTTAATATATTTTAATAAATAAAAAAATATCTATTTTAGTACTTTTCAATGTTTCAATCTTAAACATAATAAATCACAGTAAATTAAAAAATCACAAGAGCTAAAATAATACAAGAGAGAATTAAAAAAACACGAAAAAGGATTATAGAGTAAAACTGCCATGAAAAGATTTCAATACCGCGTTCCAACTTACGTCGCGCCGCACAATCTTCGATATCTTCGATACCAGAATTCTATATCGAACAAGATGATTGCGTTCCAGATCGGCGGCGGCGGAATCGAAGGGGCGCATTGTATGGTTACAAGATTCGATCTTATTGATACAGATATTTCAGAACGTTCAAAGAGCACGAAAGCGAATATTCCGAGTTCAATCTCGTGAACGACCTCATTCCCACGAGTGAAACAAATCAGCGTGTGCATGTCCATTAGAGTAAATTCAGTAAATAAAGGAAATCGTAGTGGAAGAGTGCCTTGCGAGAAGAGTCGCTAAAAACGAGGAGAAAATTGAATCGAGCTTTTCGTATAATTAACTAGAGGATACTTGCAACTCAATTGCTGAGCAATAAAATATTTTAAAAATATTTTACAAACAATTCTGTCTTTGTCTACACTGTTAAAAATTGTCATGAAATTTCATGAACTTTTAATATTCAATGGTAAATGATATTTAAATCACTCGTAACTGAAATGATTTTTAATGTACATGTTAATGAAATTAAGTTTAAGTGAATTAAAATATATAAGTGTACTGATTTATATACTTTTAATACAAACGTAAATGAAATAATACAAACAAGTAATACAAACGTTAATAAAATTTAAGACATTAGTAAATGAATATTCATATACTGCATTACTTTTCATTCATTACTTTTCATTTACGGGCTTGAACCAAACTTCCTTTACATGTTAATTAAAAGTCATTAAGAAATTTCTAACAGTGCATCTATAATACTTTTAAATAAAAAATATTTTTAAAAGAAGAAATGTGTGTTATAAAACGAAATAATTCTCATCAATTGTGTCTCGCTACAATTCCAAATTAATTCAATTTTTCTTATTTTATTTTAATGTTTTTTCAATTATGTACGAATATGTTTTCATATTCATACATATACTGTTATATAGATGTGCACGGACGATAATCCCGAACCGTGTTGCACTGAGAGAAATGTTTTGTAAAATCAATCCAAGTTTGGTTGATTAGTGATCAAATGAATTTTATAGAGATAGTTACTAAATATATAGTTGTTTTGACCAAACAATTTGTAGTCTTAACCAAATAATTATTTTCATACAACAAATTACAAAAAGTTTTTGGTTTTTTTTGTTAAATGTAACAAAGTTTTTTGGTACCAGTAACTATAAAATTCATTTGATCACTATACTACCAAACGATTTCTCTCAGTGTGTACAACGACTAAACCGCGCTTTCGTGATCGGTAATTGTTAACTTGACACGTCGCGAGCATGGGAAAGAGCACCGGGATTGGTGAATCCAGAACTGCGACACGAGCACCGACGTGGATACGGGCCATTGTTTCTAGTCTCGAGAGGGTTAATCGCGACGTGAGTCGAGAAAGCCGGACGGAGCGTCTTCGATCCCTTCTCCTTCTCCACCTCTATCTCCTCGTTTCTCCTCGTCGACCTTCCTTTCCTGCGCTCGTCCGTGCTACATCGACATTAGACCTAGAACACGTTCTCCACACAACGCGGCATTTGCCGTAGAAGAGTCGGACGTGATGCGGCGCGGCGTGGCGCGGCGCGGC
>QKQZ01052154.1:0-12122 GCA_003595255.1 Solenopsis fugax
CGGTGGCCGCCACTACGAGCGAGTCCGCCACGGCACGAGCGGCACCCCCGCCAACCCCCTCCGTAGGGACACTTTTATGTTGCACGAGAGCTGAGTACACGCTCGCGGGCCGATTGTCATCGGGAAAATCTTACGCGCGTCTTGGCTAGCACCGTCGATCGATAGAGGCACGAAAAGCGGGCTTATTAAATTACGCGACACAACGGTCGGCCGATTTTACAGTCGCTAGATATGCTCTCCCTTCCTGCTCAAAATTGCGCAAGCATGAATTTGCTTAAAAATATCACAACAGAGTAGATCGATTGCCGTTGACTCGCCGGACACGTAGCGTGCATTGTTGAAATATGAGAGACTGGTGTTGAGATCGGCGCGCTCATGCTAATGTCGCCTACAATGTTCACCTGTGCGCGCATTCGTCCCACCGTTTTTCAATGAATCGATTGAGGCGTCGCGTCGCGTCGCGTCGCGTCGCTCGGCTCGATCGCGATCTCCTGGGAATTCTAGCCCAGTTCAGCGAGATCGCCACCGACCATCCTTAGGCGACGGCAACGTTGATGGGAGTAAGTAGTGGTGGTCGTGGTGGAATGACGTCGCGGGAAATGAGACTCGTAAAGCAACGCCAGACACGCGAGCCACTCTAAAGGGTGCTCGAGTCTCCCTTCCCTTCCCTTCTAACTCGAAGACACTCGTACAACGCTTTTCTGTACATTCGCCTTTCTACTCCCGTTTCATCAAATGCTTTTATCGTCTGCAGGTCGGACGTCAATCCGCCGATAAACGCGTGTGAATTCGTAAGTGCACAAACGTGCACGAGTGACAGAAATGAATAAACATAATATTATCTATCATTTCATATGACCACTATAAATATCTCAATAAGACAGTTATTAAAAATACATCTCAATTCTCTATTCAAAGCTTGATATTTAAAGATGAGTTATTATCAGATGTATTTAACATATACGTTTATTTATTCTAAAGAATGTCTAATAATGCGTTATTGTAACAATTTTTATATTGGATTACGATGAATCTGTCTTATATGTTTCTTATGTGTTCCTCTCTTATATTGCCTCTCAATCTTAAAATTTTTCTACAAACACTTATTTAAGTTTGATATATGTATATTAATCAAAATATACGAAGATAAAAGTTATCGAAGATTAATATATTTCGTTTAATCGAGAATAGTCACTTAGTTTTTTTGGCGTAAAGGATCACCTGCTCCATAATTTATTTGAGATCATTATGTGTATAAATTTATACTTCATATTTTTTTTAAGTGTGCAGAAATGACAAAAATAGCTACGGATTCAGTAACAAAAACTCTACTGAGCTTCATTTTCTCGCTGCTGGAATATAAAAATCCCAAGTGACTACTCTCAGGTTAATATTCATAAAGACAGCCAGGATGGCAGAGAGATATCGTTCGAGCGCAAGACAAAACGACGAGGATCGTCTTTAACGATCGGCGGCTCATGCGCGGACACGCGTGCTCATCCGCCACGGTTCTGTTCGGCTCTTTCTTCTTTCCGTTGTCCTTCGTTCGAGACTCGTTTCTTCGCGGCACTCTTCATGGTCCTTGCCGCGCGACAGACGTACCGGGAACCGGGCGAGATAAAGGGGGATTCCGAGATTTAATAACCTCGTCAACAATAATGCACGCTGACACGACGTATTATGCGCATCCATTACCGCGACGTGGCCAAAGCGTGCCATCAGCTTCGTCGATGCTAATTCTACAGTCATTATCGACGCTATTATCGCCGCAGAAGCTGGCGCAGCCAACACTTCTGCAGTCCCGATCCGAGTGGTACCACTTCATGAGTTACAACGCAACGGATTAACGTTGGTGTTTGTCCATTAAAAAACCTGCTTTATTCTATATTTTCTTTTTTTTTCGTCTCTTTTATAATTTTTCTTTTCTTTCTCTGTCAAATTGCGTAAAAAAAAAAAGATAAGTTTTGATCTTCTCTTAAATAAAACCTCGATCATTATTAACGATCATTAATTTTTCTATTTCTAATCATTTTTATTCATAAACATTATTAAATGTTTAATTTTTAAATATTGCTATGGAAACATCTTCCATATATACAAATGTGAGGCAAGTTAAATCTTTAAATGAAGATAAAATAATTGTAATTTGTAATTTTATAATTACTTATATGTTTACCATGGAACAGAGGCGCCTACACTGCCATTCGAGCAATTTCATGACAGAATAGCGCGAAGTGCAACATGTATCCAGGGGCATCCTGTACAAACTATCTAGCATTTACAATTTATTCTAAACCATTCATTTATTTACTAAATACTATTTATTAAATAGAAGGTCTAGATTGTAAATATTTTATCAATGAAAGTATAAAATATATTAAAAAAAATTTTATATTACATTAATTAAAAGTGGCCTATTTCTTCGGGCGTAAAATTTATACATACTTATATCACTATCAATATATCATTCAATAGTGTTACCATTCTAGGGTCTTACATGTAGTGCAATTAATATGCTCATTTTATAGTTTTTTAAATATAAATTTCATCATTATTCAAGTAAAAACTTTAATATACACAAAATAAAAATAAACTCGAAAACTGATTAGTTATTAAAATATAATTTAAAAAATAAAAATATAAGGTGAACTTATAACTGATAATTTTTTATAAATATTGTCCCCCTCCGCTCTTGCTGTTATTCGTTTCTATTATTGTCTCTCTATTTACTATTCGCGTACCCAATTATCACGTATTTACTTATGTTTATATAATAATCTTAGATTAATATTTTATATTTAGATTAATATAGATAAAACATTTTTAATATACCTAACGCTTTTTTTATACTATTTACAATTGAGAAAAGCAATAACTGGAACATTGGCAATAATTGGGACAGTTACTCTATATCGATAATAAACATGTTCTATACAATTGTGCTTAACAATTCAGAAAATATAATTTATTATTTAAGTGCGACACATTTTAACATGCCAATTATTTTGTAAAAAAATGACGATTTTTATGCAATTTTCATGCAAGAAATCGTGACTCGATTTACATTCTCATATTCTCTTTTATTCGTCTTGTTTCTTTCACTTTCCTTAACACCTGGAGACGTAAGACGATCGCGAGCGCTGATTGGCAGAATTCGCGAGGCAAGTTACAACGCGCATGTATTTATCAAACAATCGGCTGTTATAGAGGGAAAAGATGCAGGACGAATGTCTAATTAGATGATTAATTGTTTAATTGCAAACTTGCGGGCAACAATGACGTCTTATCACCAGTGCGTGTTCCCAATAGCAACGCCTGTTATGTTGTCGGATTAATACTGCTAAGGAATATCGTGATTCAAATCTAAGCAAATGTGATCGTTTAATGTAGAAAAAAAATGCAGATGAAGATATTGTGCACTTATGCAAACGTGAAAAAAAATTGTATTACTATTATATTATTGCAATATTATACCGTTATTATTTTATGCAAATTATAGATATACAATATATAATTTCATATATTAGTATACACTGGTCTCTCAATTTATGCGGTATTTTTAATACGTGATCTCAGTTTTACGCGGTTTTTTTTACGGGGTCAGAAAATAAATCTTTCTAATCTGATATTTATTAAAATTATTCTGTGTCAATGAGCCAAAAGTTCTTACTTGGTTGTACTTATTACGTCGGTTGACTGCTTTGAGTACAGTGCTAACAACTATAACAATAAAATTTAAGTTTATTTTTATTAACATTTATTATTATTGTTTTCGCGCAAATGTATGAAATAAATAATTTTACAACATACAAGAATTTTTCTCTTATGTTTTTTATTACAGATTCCATTTACGCGATTCTCAACCGCGTATAAAAGAAAAAAATAACGTGGAACGGATACTTCGCGCAATCCGGAGCCAGTGTACTTTGTTAAATATAACAAATAATAAATTTTAAGATTTTAAGATTAAGAATGTATAATTAGCATATAACTAAATATCTTTGCACGAAATCATGTATGAATAACTCTGTTACTTTTTTAAATCAACGGCATTGCTTACGATCAAAATTATTACATCTCTTTCCTAAAACGCGAGATGTCTTTTATCCAAAAATCTACAAAAGTCACGTCGCTAGATTAGACACTGCGATCGTACACACAACAGCATGCCACTTCGAAAATACTACCACGTCGCACGATCGATTATCGACGTCAGTGTTGAAAGCGTTTGCACTACGTATAGAGATCTGGCTGCCTCAGTTCATGCGTATTTGTCCGTCATGCCTGATTGGCTGCATTTGTTTCCAGCCGGACTGATTGCATTCCCTGCCGGAAATGGCAAACAAATGACAGACGTAGGCAAAACGAACGTTAATTGGTGACGGCGAATGAACGGAAGGAAAAGAACCAACGTAAACTCGCGAAAATATTGACGAGCGGCTCTTGAGGAAGGAGGAGATTTAAAGGAAAGTGTAAAAAAGGAAATTCGTGGGGCAGAAATGATTGTTCCAAGTTTCTGTTATCGGATTCTGCATAACCACGCTCGCTTTTTCGAGGAA
The DNA here is from genome assembly GCA_003595255.1 of Solenopsis fugax. NCBI lineage: Eukaryota > Metazoa > Arthropoda > Insecta > Hymenoptera > Formicidae > Solenopsis > Solenopsis fugax. Next base: position 4,560 of record QKQZ01052154.1, read on the forward strand.
GCATTTGTGTTGGTATTCCAGCTTGCGTCGCTAGAATCGATCACGTCCGGCTCGCCATTGAATGTTTAAGTTACTCTTTCAGAAGTGACGTCACATTGAATTAGCGTTTGATATCGATACAATTGCGTGATTTGACGTACACTCAACAGACGGTTTATATTTATGGCTTTAGCTTTATCTGTGTCAATATTTAATTCTTACTTGATACGGAGATCTCCGTCTACTCGTTTTTGACATTGATATAAAAGAAAATTTAAATCTTTCAGCAAAATAAAATTATTATTTGTTTGATTCTTATTAATTTGTAATATCTTAATATTAATGTTTTGATTAATTTTTTATAGTAAAATTAAAATTTTATAGTATTTTATGATACTTTTCTCAGAAAATTGCATAAGTATTCATAACTGAAAAATTAGAGAAATAAATCATCTGCTTTTTCAGCATAAAGTGCTGAAAATACCGATAAATTTATTCAAAAACAGTTTTCTGTGTAATTTAACCTTAGAATACCACTCATAATTTTCTTACACTACTCTAGATGAAAATTCACTTACATAATTATGAATTCTTTGTAGATTTTTTCTACTTTGTAAGTTGCAGAGTGTTAGAGTAACTGAACTAACACTGTTTGTAAGAAAATAATGTAAAAAATTTATTATACATTATTTTAACTTCAAATTTTAATAAAAACTGTATTATATTGAATTAACGCTTCGATAAAAATTCTTCTACAGCATTCTGGGATTAAATATAGGTTTAAATAGTTTCCTCTTTAGTTAAATAGTTTCTTCTTTAGTTAAAAATCCATTCGATCGCAATACACTGTTTCATTATTCAATGGTGCCATTTCATCACACAGTTATCATTGAATTCGTACATTCTGCTTGAAGAATTTTTGTTATTAAATAAAAAGTCACCTTGGCGGAGTAACAAAATCTTTCTCGAGAGCAGAGAATGCGACATTATCTCATTATACTTAACTTTACGAGGCGAAAGACTCTCGATCGGCCATTCCCGTTAGTAGTTCGCTTAAGTATTATTAACATCAGGCTGTGTCGTAAAATGTGAGTGCACGAGCTGCCTGACGTACCTGTCACACACGATGCAACGTGAACCGCGATAAAGTATTTAGTCGAGGTCTGCAACGTACACCTAGTTGCCAATTAAAAGTCGTGCCAGCGAAACGAAACGGGAAACAATCTGTGATCTGACATAAGTCACTTATGATAAGTGATACATCGCGCCGTAATTCTTAATCGTGCTATGTACGATATTGTGATCCTCGAAGTTTCTTCAGCGTCGGATTTGCACGATGAACAACACTACTGTCTCAAAGTAGGAACAGATAACTATCTTTCGAACTTTGAAAATCAAAAATCATTCGACGCCTCTGATAGAAATGAAACTAAGAAAGAGAATGTTGAAAAGAGGATTTTCTCTCTCTCTCTCTTTCTCTGATAGCTTTTTTGTATCTTATTTTTTTTACACTTTTTTTCTTTTCCGTAATTCTTTTTTTTTGCAACTTTATTTTTATTTTATTTTATTTTCTGCTTAACTTCGTTTTTGTGTTTGTATTCTTTTACATTTTCTCACTCAGCGCAAGTATGTTCTTAGAGGACTTGCCTTAGAGCAAAAATAATGCACAATCAATCAATCAATCTCTCTTTATTAACACAATATTTTAAAATAAATCTTTTAAGCAATTCACTCATTTTACGCAATTCTTAATTGATCCGAGTAAATCTGACACTTAAGTTTCATCAAGTTTCTAAATGTTCTCTGTCAAGCCGAGTCTCCGGTGCGATTCATTTTCCTTCCTCTCCCCGTGATCGCTTTGTCTTCGATATGTTCGTCGCATACATCGATATAATACGCCGTAAAAGTTCGTCCGTTGTAATGAAAAAGGAGAAGATATCGCACGACCATGACCAAATGATCGGCCGATTAATTGTTCCATCGCTCACGGTTCGTTCGATGCGCGAGACGATCTCAAGATTCGAAATAACTCGCACAATCGCTGATTGCTATTGCGTATATTTTTACACGCAAAAATGTAGATATGAGGTGGCAAACAATTGAGATATTGTTATTGCAATGTGTGTTACTAGTATTGTAACTTTGTCATTATTTTCCAATTATTTTATTAAATAAAATTGTCATTAGGAAAGCCTAAACTCTACGTCTCTCATAAATTTTGAAAACTTGAAAAATTTTACAACATGACGTGCAAGTCGACCGATAGCAGTTTGTAATATTATTCTATGAACTCAAATTATATCAATTAGTTGAAGCCAAAGTTCTGAACAATTAATCACGGATTAATTGACTACTCTCTATGATTGATTAACATCCTTTAACTAAATCCATTCTTCTTTACAAAACCGTAGACGTAATTAAGAAAGAAAAATCTCAATTCAATGATATCAATTTCGCACATTTTATGAATGCAAAAAATCATATCGAGAAGGCATCTTAATTGAATCTGTCTGAGGCAGAAACAGGGAGGATAGTAAGAAGAAGAAGAAGAAGAAGAAGATGTGGGATCTACGGTAGCTGGAGTCTCCCGCAGGACGAAAATGGAGACTGACCTACCTTAGGATCATCCGATCTATTCATACTTCTCATTCAGTCGTGCTCTCTCTCAGGATGCGAGACAAAAGCAGCGATGAAACAGAACTCCCACCCTCTACTCCTCCCACGTATATTCCGTGCGTTGTGTTTCTTTGGCTTTGTCTCCTCTCGGATACGACTTCCGGTGCCGCGGTTAGATGCGACTCTCAATGGGATGATGCGTCTTTCAAACTCGCAGTAGGTAGGTGGATTCCGCGATTATTCCTGCGGTTTGGAGAGAGGGTCCTCTTCTCTCTTTCCGCTTCCTATCAGTTTCACGGATTTCCCGTTTGTCTCGCGAACACAATGCAACGCGCATGTGAGAGAGAGAGAGATGAGGGCAGAGACAGATAGATACTTGCATCGATCTTAAACGACATAACCGTCAAATTCTTTGTTGTTAATCATTTTTGTTCGATAAAAAATAATGAGATAAAAATTAATTCTTTTATGCAAAATGTATTGTTTTTTTTACAAAAATATATAAAATTTTTTAAGATATACAATTACAAAATATAAAAATATATGAGACTGATTTTATTAAACTTAAACACAAAATATTAGTACAACTCAATGTACTAATTTTTTTACTCATGTTTATATAAAATAGAATCAATTTTATGTCATTAAAAATGTATTTATTTATTTTTAATATTGTATTATATGTTAAAAATAATCATCTTTATATCTCGCTCCTTCTTTTTTCTCACAAAAGTCCTCTCTCCTTTCCTATAAGATTGTTCCCGATGCAACGGAGAGTTCGATGGGCTATTGTTTCGCAGACTTTTGAGTCAAGCGTTAACGGATTTTAGGTCTCATAGATTATAAGATCCGTTGAGAGCATGTACCTTTACAGTGATCGTTGAGCAGTGGAAAGGGTTTATTATAAATGCCATAACTAACTCGCGTGTTATATACAGCTAACTATAAAAAGCGGTAGTGCATAAACTGCGGTGTTTATTGACATTATAAATTTTTAATCACAAATCTATATAAAATAAAAATTTTTAAGAATAATATTCCAAATAAATCAGTACTGTGTGTGTGTGTGTGTGTATGCGTGCGTGCGTGCGTGCGTGCGTGCGTATGTGTGTGTGTGTGTGTGTGTGTGTGTGTGTGTGTGTGTGTGTGTGTGTGTGTGTGTGTGTGTGTGTGTGTGTGTGTGTGTGTGTGTGTGTGTGTGTGTGTGTGTGTGTGTGTGTGTGTGTGTGTGTGTGTGTGTGTGTGTGTGTGTGTGTGTGTGTGTGTGTGTGTGTGTGTGTGTGTGTGTGTGTGTGTGTGTGTGTGTGTGTGTGTGTGTGTGTGTGTGTGTGTGTGTGTGTGTGTGTGTGTGTGTGTGTGTGTGTGTGTGTGTGTGTGTGTGTGTGTGTGTGTGTGTGTGTGTGTGTGTGTGTGTGTGTGTGTGTGTGTGTGTGTGTGTGTGTGTGTGTGTGTGTGTGTGTGTGTGTGTGTGTGTGTGTGTGTGTGTGTGTGTGTGTGTGTGTGTGTGTGTGTGTGTGTGTGTGTGTGTGTGTGTGTGTGTGTGTGTGTGTGTGTGTGTGTGTGTGTGTGTGTGGCATGAGAGCATATTTCAAAAAATTCATAACAACAAAAGATGAAAAGCCAATAATTTAAAAAGCATCGTATTTTATATTTTGCGTAATAAATAACTGTGATGTTCAATTTAGGGAAAAAGTGTACTACGTTTCTACTTTCCATTTCTTGAACCTAGTCGCCCTAAGAGTCGCCAGAAGCGAGGTTAATAATAAATTCCGCGCAGCAACATGCCAGAAATAAATGCAAGTCAACGGTTCATGCTAGAGGCACGCTTGATGTTTCCGTCTTTATGCGCTGCACTGTCATTGTCCTTCTGTCGCGTTGAGAGGAAACAGTGAATCTCGTTATGACGATTCGTTAAAAATTTATTCTCCACCCATTCACGCTATAACAATAAATTAATGTCGGCACGTTGGCGCGGACGAATCTTTTATAGACCAAACGATGCTGCATTGTTAACCAGCGCACAAAGAGAGATCGATTCGTATTTTTGTCGGACAAGCTTGTTGATCCAATATTTACTTTCTTCCAAAATTTCATTTTTTTCCGATGAAGCAACAGCGGGATTTAATTCAAATCTCAAAATTGATACAAAACTGTCAAATTAAAAATAGAAGGCCGCGATGGCCTCAAAGTATTAAAAGTCGTCATTTGCAAAATGCAATTGTTACGAGATTGGATTTATTTTGTTTGATTAAAAATCGTCGCGTGGGCGAGAAACGAAGAAATTGCAAATATTGTGTCGAGCAGCGATGGGCGGGACTTCCATTCGCGAAGAGGTGGAATGGGGCGAGAGGACGAGCAGAGACAAGACAGGAAAAGAAGGAATGATATCGATGTTGCACTGGTGCGCCAGCGCGAGAACCGCCTACTCTTCTTCCACGCTGTCCTCGTCGTGTCACCACCGCGAGGGGAGCCATCAGGGACAATGACACGCTCGTCGTCGTTCGCGACGCCGTTATCGGAAATTTGCGTCGCGGTCGATCTCGCGAGCGACCAATCGGCTGGTCGCGTCCCCGATCTCTCGAATGGCCATTATTACACGGGGGGATAAGACGATGGAGCGACAACGAGCCGTTATCGTAATTTTATATTCCCGAGTCGTAATTTCTATCAAAAGTACCGACAATTCAATGCAAAAGGTATCGCGCATTTTCCACGGATCGGATCATGTCAATTCACTGTGCAGATTTACGCGTTATTCATCCACTTACCGATAAAATCGATAATTTACGGGATTTATGTTATCCAGTGCAATTGGCGCGAGTAGAGAGTAGAGAGTAGAAGCGTGTACCAATCGTACAATAGTTTATTACTGTGCTTTCCTTGGCACGCGTTTAAAACGATTAGGAGAAAGCTAATTGCAATTATCAGCGTAAAAGGATTAAAAGCTAATTGTATACACGGCGTTTGTCACGCGACCGGTATGTCAAAAATAAAATCTGTCGAATGATCGCAGGTAATATCGCAAAGTCTCGACTTGGCTAAGACACAAGCTCGTTTTGCAACGGCGGAGTCTCGAAAATGAGTTTTATATAGTACTCATGCCATGGTATGCTTTTATTGCCTCGTTAAATAAGTTCCGCGGAAAGACTCGTAATGTCTTCCGTTCTAGTATAGCAGTTTCCAGGAGCGCGATGGAATCGAGTTTCATTTCTGATTCCGTTATCGATCATGAAGATTCGCAAGCAATTGCATCGGATGGCTAATAAAAATTGATAAATATTTAAATTAGACGTATTTTTGTAGCAATCCCCCATCCCCCTTTAGGCAAGCGCGCATTTCTCGGTTCATTTCTTTAAGATAAATATATGTATACATAGAATTTATGAATCAATTAATTGTTTAATTTTGAAGCCGCTTCGATAAACATAAATATAAAGCGATGAGATACATATTAATCTGAGACGTAAAGAAAAAAATACTAAGAATCTGTTGCATTCTATTTTAATATAATAACAAAAAATAAATAATTAATCAAATAGAGGTATTTCTCGAGAAGAGAAATATATGTTTTGTGTTCAATAATTGTAAATATATTGTAAGAAAGCAACGAAAAAGAGCAAAGTTTATTAAAATTGCAATATTAGAACTGTATGTGTTTAAAAAAATTAAAATGTTATTTTTTTAAACATTCCATAATCATTGTTTACCCGTAATAAGAAAATGTGTCATGTACCGTTTGCGACGCATAAAGTTTATATGAGAAATTAAAAAACCGCGACATATTTCTTGAAAGCGTTCTAAATACTCCTATTCGTCAAGTAATTTCAACAGTAATTATAATCTCCCCGCATGCATTTTCCCATCATTTTCTGTATTTCCTACATGTAATTAAAATTATGAAGCTTTGTACAAAAAGGTGAACACATTTCAATAGATTAGTTTTAAAATGTGATTTTAAATGTGTTTTAAAGAGTGATCGAAGAGAGACGTGTTGCATACAGAATCACATTATTTTGTTCTTCATTTACATTCATTAAACTTTTTTACGTAAAAAATATAAAATTTATAGCAAATATTTTTGATATTAGTTTCTTAAAAATAGAATTAAAAAGTAAAAAATGAGAACTATATATAATTAATATATTTTGTATCCTTCTCTGCACATATTTCTTTCGAGATAAAATATCTGTTGTAATGCTTATCGTTGATAACAATAAATGAAAATTGATAGGAGAGGCTCACCCTGTGCTAGTCTCCTCGCCACTGGCTTGGATCTCATCGCTGCACGACGGGTGGCGAACTCGAAAACAAAACACTAACTGTAAGAACGTCGCTGACGGTCCTCCGAGCCATGCGAGTTTATGCACCGGTTTATTATCCTGTTGATCAGTTCACGCTGTCCACCCCCTCTCTTCTTGAATTGTCAATCGCTGTCGCGACACGCGAATGGCAGCTTCACTCTCGACCGATCGCAACGAAAGCGATTGAGAAGTATTCGCGACGGTCAAACACGTACCGGGCGCATACCGGACGATGGCGACAGAGTAGCGTCAGAGAGGGTAGTCCGCGCTGCGGTCGGCTTCCGGTACGGACCGCGACCGGTCGCGTCTTCTTCCTCCGTTTATCCCACGGCAGTGAGAGAGAAAGAGAGAGGTCGGTCGGTCGGTTGGTCGGTTGGTTGGTCGGTTGGTCGGTCGGTCGGTCGGTCGGTCCGTTCGTCCGGCTGGGATCCTGACGCACGTCGGATCTGTCCTCCGACAGCGCGGAGGAGGCTTCTCCTGTCCTTCGCGTCTCCTCCTTCTCCGCCACCTTGTCCTCCACCCTCGCGACGCTGTCCCTCTCTCCGCAACCGAGCTCCCCCGCGAGGTCTCCTCCACCGCCTCCTCCTTCCGCCTCACCCTGCCGCCGTTTGCCTGTTCTCTTCTCCTTACACCACCTCCGTTACACCTCCTGCTCTTCCGCCCTCTT
>QKQZ01052158.1:0-12171 GCA_003595255.1 Solenopsis fugax
TTTTCAAATTATGAAAAATATATATCCAATTAGTAATAATATTGTTGAATGAAGTATGTGTATGAAACTAAAATTGGTAGAAATTTCGTTTTACTTATGAAACTTTCTTTGTTGATAACTTTTTAACGAAGGGTGAGCGACGGCTAAAACTTATTGGAGGTTACTCAGGGCCATGATCTTGACAACATATATCAAGGTCAAAGTCATCGGGGCTGCCTTCCCTCCCTCATCGGCATATTTATCTTGAGAAACTTACAAGTATTAATTTCGTTCAACTAGCGCAGCTTAGCCCATAGAGATTTAACAGTGTCAACATTGCCCACTTGAAACTGGGCAAAGTCCGCAATGAAATAATAGTTGCTGACATTGCCACCGCTGGATGGGCAGTGTNTACATCAAATCGGGCCATGTCCGCTAATAAAGCATTTTAAACAACTTTACCCAGTCGCGTTGTGCAAAGCCGACACTGCTCGGGCAATGTCGATACTGTACACCATGCGGACTTTGCCCGTAACATATATACCGGAGTTACCCTATATCTACAATATATATGTATGTTACATCGGGAATCGAACTCAAACATGTTTCTCGCACTTGCGCACTTCTGCGCACGAAAATAAAGAAGATACTTTTTTCGAAAGAAATCTCTTTAAAACAGCATTATACAGAGCGCAATCAACACTGGAAAACAGAGAATGAATTAAAGTATCTTTACATGACGGCTCGTCTCCATGATGTCTGTTTGACGACGCATTTATTCCCCGAAAAACACGCTCCGCAATTCTTTTTCGCCAGTAGATCCAACACGCTTAGATTTAATTCGATGCTTGTATAAAACTGTATGTATAAAAGAGTAAAGCAATCCCTCTGAGTGATGCTTGATGTCTCCGTTTAAAAGAGTAACTTCTCGAAATGATCAAATACGTATTTCATAATTTTGAATCGTTTACAAAGTATAGGGATGGGAACAGACTTTATAGATCCCGGTAAAAATTTTTTTATATATAATTATATACAGTTATATATAATTATGTATCAAATATGTCCATATATATTAAATTATATATAATAATATATAATTATATGCAATTATATATAATTATGCATGAATTTTATATATAATTATATGCAATTGTATATAATCGTACATAATTATGTATATATAATTATATATGAAATTTTTTACCGAGACATCCTGTATATATCTTTTTGATTTATAATCTGGGATACTATATTGTATATTGATAATTATGAGAAGCATAAACTAATATGTTTTTACATCAATAAATAAAATTAACCAAACAAATTAAATTAACCAAATTAGTAATAATATATTGCTTTTATTGTCTTGCGGATATTAACAGAAGTATATCGAACATACTTTCTAGGTTGAAGTTCATGGACCAGGAATTCAGCCAGAAGGTGTTGCCAAAGATAAACCAACGCACTTTACAATTGATGCGAGAAAAGCCGGTCAGGCGGCTTTGGAAGTCGCCATCCAATCCATTGCTCTTGGAAAAGAAGTTCCGATCAGATTAGACGACAAGCGAGACGGTACTATCCAGGCGCATTATACACCTACATCTAGTTCCCAGCATGTTGTAATGGTATGACCAGATTTCGAAAGCCTTGAATTTAAATTTTTACTATTCATTGTTTGTATAATTACTTGGAACATACTATTTTTTATCTAGAGAAGATTAAAATAATCAACGTGATACTTATCAACAAAATAAAAATAGAGTTTGAATTTAATTTAGATAAATTCCATACAATTTAAAACAGATACGTAAAATATTATACAAAACATTATTAAAATATTTAGGGAAGGCAGGTGGATAGTCAATTTAATTCGATTTTTTAACTCTTTAAGGATCATATTTTAACAGAGTAACTTGTGATGTTGTTTTTTAAGGGTTTTAGAATCGCTGAATTTTAGCCTTAGAATTCTAAATTTCAAAGTATTGAATATGATGAACTGAATTTGAAAGAAAGTAATCTGGTTATTATGAAATCGATTTTAAGGAGTCTATAGAATTGTTAACTTTGTATGTAACCTGAAAATATTAAAATTCAAAAAAATAGTAACCTTCAAAGTACAGTTTCATAGTTAGATCGGCGTCAAGCCAACATCGACCATCAACTCTCGATTGTCGGCCCAGTATTAGCTTTAACGTCGGCATAATGTCTAAATGATAAGATTAGTCTAACGTTGCATGCCAATGTTGAACCAATATTGGTACTGTATACCAGTATCGAGTCGTCATAAAAAAAGTTGTAATCATATTTCTAACATATAAATTTTTAACATATAAAGTCTTTATTTTAATTGAAATTATTTCCCAAGGCATTAGTATGTGATAATTTTACTTGAAATTATAACTATTTAAATTTATTTGAAAAATACGCTTACTCTAGTTGGGATTTGTGAACCTGGAATCATGAGGACCTTTAAATCATGAGAACAGAACCACTATATGGGATCAATACGGTTCCTACATGAAATCATAATGATCCCATATAGTACTGTAATGCTTCCATATAGGATTGTAGGTTCATGTAGGTTCCATGTAGGTCCCATAGGGCACTTGAGTAATTTTAACATAGGTTACGTATAAAAATATTCCTGGGGAATTTGCGGCATTGTCTGGCCTGACATCGCACCGCGATTGAAATGACGGTCGACATAACTTCAATGTTGGCCCAAGAATTATCAACGAATAAAAGTCAACTGACATTGCTTGGGCCGACATCGCGCCGCGATTGGAATAATAATCGATTTGCCATGATGCCATCAGCATAGTATAAGAATACACAGTATTATTAGGACGGCTTCGACACCTTTTCAGGATCCATATCTTTGAGCTGCAAAATATGCAAGTATCATATCAATAATATTAGAAACCACCGCCACTAGTAATTTTATATTTATATATCCTTTTCGTGAATATTTTCTGATTAAAGAAAGCACAGAATTATAAAATGTCAAAGCGACGTAATGCTTTAATTGTATTGGACGTGGTATTTGATTTGATTTTATTTTATTAAGTTTGGTTATGTTTCTCTCTCTTATGATCACAATAATGGCGATACTTATGTTCCTTACTTTAACGAGATTAGTTCAAAGACATGGTCATTTGAGATGCGCAAGTAAATCTGCGCAGCTCGAAAACCAAGAATTGTCTCTACTGTATATCCTTATACTGTGTCGTTAATGTCAGCCCGAGGGTCAGTGAGCAAGAATCGATAAACCTTACTTTGATTCTAATAAAAGAGAAAATTGTGTGTCACATAATAAGAGTTTGGAAGTGGATACAGTTTGACATATTACACGCTTATATCCGTCCCATTCGGTTAGCACGAGCTTCAACCAAAACTAAAAACTTTATATTATTTCACAAAAATTTGGTATTACTTCATTAAAAATTCTCTAAAACTAAGTTTTACGATAATCAGATTATTTTTTTGAAATTCTGATCACCATATTAGATCCATCATTGACATTTTTTTATTGAATAAAACATTATTAACTTTTTGAAGAGCAACCAGGATCATTTGAGATTCAGTCAATTTTTTCATTTTGTTTATTCTGCTTCAAATTCGAATACATACAAAAAAAGTTAAAAAATTTTTTGGACGATGTATGCAAAAGTTTTAGTCCTTTTTTTCAGCCCTCTAATGTAATTACTTTAAATTGTAATATTTTCCTGCTGTTTTGTGTTTTTGTAAGATTGATATTGAACTTTCTAAAACTCCATTCATTGTGATTCGATGGTGCATATAACGTTAAAAAAATATAACGAATGATGACAAATTTTATATTCGACACTGTATTCCATATGAATTTCAGCAAGGAAAAAATGCTGCTAAAGCCTGTGAATCCATTTGCTCTGTTCTTGGGGAAGATATTGTGTCTCTCATGTGTCTTTCAATACATGCAAATATTTGTTTCGTCGTTTTAAAGATGGTAATTTTGACATGAGTGAATCTCCGCGCTCTGGAACGCTACGAAAGATGGACAATTTGGAAACGTTGGAATAAAAACCTGTCCCAAATAGATTTTGCAAAACAGCTTAGAGTTGACCAAGCAACAGTTCCAAGATGACTGTATGAAATGGGAAAAAATTTAAAAGCTCAGGAAGTTGATACCGCGTGAATTATCGCAAAATAGCATTATCCGCCGATTGAATTAGTTTCACTGTTTTTCAGGCAGCGCAAAAGACTTTTTGTGGAAAATTATTATCTTTTTTTGATTGTTAGAATTAGAAAAGAATGAAAAGTGGAAATATGATAATCCTAAAGACAGACATTCTTGGGTGAACAGTCTTCTACATCAGTAAAACCAAATATTCATGGCGAAAAAGTTTTGCATATTTGGTGGAATGCGAAAGGTCTAATTTAGTATGTGGCAAAAATATGAAAATGACTCGATGAATTCATTTTACTTCTAAACCGATATCTTTCTTTTGTGAAAGAATCCGACAGTTGCCCGAAAGATAGCAGAAGATTATAGAAAATGGAAATATTTTTCAGATTGATTGATTTAACAAATAAAAAAAAGATTAAAACTTTTTCATACACCTAACAATTATACAATCGTATTCTAAATGTTAAAAGAATATATCAGAATTTTTTAGAGTCCAAAAACCCTTTGAAAAATATAACTGTTTATAGTGACTCAGTTAGTCACTAATTACTGACTAATATCCATTTTTACGACCAATGTAGATTAACTTTGTGATCTCGGTTTAATTTACTTTATTCTTTTCTAATTCTAACAATCAAAAAAAGATAAAAAGCAAGTTAAACTGAGATCAAAGTTAAGTTGGTGAAAGTGGACATAAGCAATGTAAAATTGTTGTTTCTGCGGAAAATTAAATTATCCTATAAGCCAAGTTCTATGAAAATTGATCAATTACAGAATAAAAGGGAATGCCAAATGGGTACTGACCAGTTGAAAGGATTAAATATATCTTCTTTCAGGTGAATTATGGTGGAGTGGCCACGAAGAAATCGCCATACAGAGTTAAGATAGCTTCGCCTTTGAACCCCGCCATGGTCTCCGCCTTCGGTCCCGGTCTTGAGAAAGGTGTGAAGTCAAACGTTCCCACACATTTCAATGTCGACTGTCGAGAAGCTGGTCCTGGTAAATTGGACGTTAAACTGCTAAACCCTGAGGGTCGAGAACTTCCAATTTCGTTAACGGACAACGAGGATGGCACATACGTCGTAGACTACATGCCTCCTCAACCAGGAAACTATACAGTAAATCTCAATTATGGCGGTTTGAAGGTACCCCAGTGTCCCATTAAGGTCAACGTTCAACCTCACGTGGATGTGTCCAAGGTTAAAGTGGACGGTCTAGAACCAAGTGAGTACAATTAAAGTTATTTGCTTAATACTTCGATTATCGTTATTCGCTATCGGTTTATTTAAAATCGGACTTAACATTTGATAAATGTGTCACTAATCGCAGATATGCTCAAACCAAGATAAACACATCAAAATTGTATTAATGGTTGGATACTCTTTTTGACGTGTCGTTAAAAGATTATAGGAAATCTGAGTGTTTTAAGCGACCGGTAGCTTTTTATTATTATTATTATACATAAATTTTATAATATATAAGTAAAGTATTATTTCTTTACATTATTAGGATGTACTGAATCTATAAATAAATTTAATTAATAATTAATATTATACATGTATAGCATAAACTATTAACAAAAAATAATCAAAGATGTTTATCTATCGTTAAATTACATCTGGTTTGAGTGAAATGATTATCGTAAAACTTTCCCGTAATGAAAAATTTATATTTTCATTATATTTTAATTTGATAACTCGTTAAACGTAGTTAGAGGAGAATTAATGATTGCGATAATTTCATGACTAAAATAAGATTTTTTTTATTTACAAGGGAAATATGTATGTCGCAGATTTTGAAAAGTTTGTTATTAAGATACGAAGTTTGATTTCATAAAAGTAATATGTAACATTCAAATGTTAATGGATAAAAAAAATGGAATTACAAGATTTTGGAAGTACAAAGTACATTTTGGAATTACAAGAGTCTGGAATGATTGTACGCATGACAGATATTACAATGAATGGCTGAAATTTCACAAAATCAGTCTAGCTATATAATACTTAAGTGCTCTCTTGAGTTCACAATTTTTTATTAAACAGTACATATATAAGAAATAATTTTATGATCAAAAATGTGTTTTGATCTTTTCAAATAATTAATTTTAAATACAAATAATTGACGTGCCTTAACAATGATATTTAGATCTTAGTGATGAAAGTTCTGAAACAATGTTTCTTGTGTGATTTTATATATGTACAATTTCTAATTCTTTCGAACTGTGCGCTGTTACTTTTGATTTCAAACACAGCTCTTAAATTAAATTAGAAAAGTAATATCACGGAATTTTTCGCAACAAATTCTTTATAGTTTTTTTTTAGATAAAGCGGGAAATCGTAGAGATTGGAATCAGTATTATTAAAATTATTAAATTGATCGTCTATTTATTTCCGTGATACTACTTTTCTGATTTAATTTAAAAGCTGTGTTTGTAATCAAAGTAACGGCGCATAATTCGAAAGAATTAGAAATTCTATATAAAATCACACAATAAATATTATTTTAGCATCAAGCTCTAGCTATGATTGTTAAGGCTTGTTGATTATTTATGCTTATCATATTGTAGTTGATATATTCTTATTAATTAATTTTTATTAATTTTTATTTTTAAATAAAAATTTTAAATAAATGAATAAATTTAAAAAAATATTTCTTTGGGGAAGAAATAAATATTTAAGAAAAAGGAGATATTATCGGCCGGTTTTGAACAAAAAGGAAAAAATCTTGTAACTCCAAGGCTTTATCCATTTATTGTAGCTGAACGTTACATATTATTTTTATGATTTTAATATCGAATTTTTCAAAATTCTCGAGATACACAGCTGAATCTCCTCTTGTTAGATAGGTGCACTGATAGTGCATTAATTCGAGGATAAATTGCGCGAAAATCACGCTTTCCAGCGATCATTCAGAAGATAATTTTCGTCTTGCGATATGATATTTTTCGGAAATCCTTCAGGACACTATCATGATACGTATATCTAGTTCAGAGTACAAGAAGAAGAAACAAATGCCATTTTTCGGTCGAAACGAATCTTATTTATAAATCAATTATTAAATACATTTTTCAGTTTTATAAACTATGAGTTTGCGTCGAATACTGGCTGAAATAATATTTTTCAATAAATTCTTCATAGTGTTTTAAAATACTTGTAGCATCATTATTAAAATTGACGATCAATTTAAGGGGATCCTGGAAACAGTCCTGTTTTACCCATTAAACACAATCATTTTCAAATCTGTAAAAGTAATAACATACGAAAAATCATTTTGTAATACGAGAATTTTTCGTATGTTATTACTTTTACAGATTTGGAAATCTTATTCCAGAATTAAAGTATATACATTAATACATGTCTGCAGTATGAACTTTATGCAGGTGAACGAAAAAAAGAATTGTAGTTCTCTGATTTTTTTAATCATTTCTTAGACGAATATGGCGTCTAGAGCTGTCAAATCGCGCGTAACAATATTTGCTTGATATAAAAACTTTACAGTCTGTATTTACGAAATTGGAGTCTCCAAATATATAGATTACACGAAGAAACAATGTCGAGCTTTTAGAGTTAGACTTAGACACCTAATTCAATACGAAAAGTTTATACAAAAATTTATCCGTATGTGTGCGTGTGATATTGATGTACTCGTAGTAATGTGTAATAACGTTGATATTTCGTAAACTGTACGTATGTATTGCAAATCGTATGTGTGTAAGTCGTTGTTTAGTCGGTAAAACTCACGACTTCAGCATCCCTTTAATTTGATATATTATTTGACATATTATTTTACCCATATATTACCGATTCTTGCAGAAAGTTTTCAGAACAAGAAAAGTTTTCAGGTTTCGAAACCATTTCACATTTTATATGCAACAATACTGAAAAAATTCTACAATATGATATAGATGTTACAGTACTAATGTTTCTAAAATTTATCATATTTTCAATAAATTTGAAAACATTGAATATTGCGAAAAGCTTTCACGTGAAATAATTTTGAAATTCTGCGAGCAACACACGGAACCGTCACTGAAAGAATGCGGCGGACTTTTGTTTTTCATGAAACCATACAAAATAGAATAAAAGGCTCAGTATTAGATCTTTCGTCCGTGTTCTGATGAAAAGAACCCTCGAAGTTATTTCAGATTGGAAGTAAATGAAATTGTTTACAGCAGTACAATTTTATTTAATTCTAGTTAAAAATAAATTTAGGGACCTGGAAAAATTATAATTTTTCAGAATAATTTATAAATTTATAATTTTTCAGAATAGATTAGTAATTTTTCAGTAATTTTTTAACAATATTTTAGAAAGATTGTAGATTTTGTTAGTATAACTTGTTAGTATAACTTCAGCAATTTTTTTTATAAGGTTACAATTACATGAATCGCAGAAATTTTGCTAGTTTCAGAGCTATTTCAGAAATGTTGCAGATATATTTCATTATTTGCATGAAATATTTCACTTTTAAATATTTTTGAGATATCTCTAAAAAATTACGGTATAAACAGTTTATCATTGCGGTTCAAGTATGACAACCCCTTATTGGCACGCAATTTATAGAATTAAAAAAATATAATATATTTAATAATTGATATAGAAATATTATTAAGCATCAAGATCGGTTTTGACTAAAAGAAGGTACTTTTTCTCTTTTATGTATTACTGACATATTAATCTAATTTCCAACTTATCTACTTTAGATTTTTGAAATATGCGTTGCCAAAGTCTCTCTGCTGATAGATGTTTTGCTGGAGCGTGAAGCGATTTATTTATAGCGGCGCTCGCGGATTCCTCACAGTTGACACGCATACAGTTTCGCGTTTCGTCTAAAAATATTGAATTTCGGTGCTCCATTCGTTGCGTCTTCCACGTAACTTTTATCTGGAGCCCCGCGAAAGATGGCAAGTTACTCCATCGTATATAGAACGCATCACCATGAGATTCGAAGCGAATGGAAATGCATTCAAGAAATTAATATAAATTTTTTATAAAAATAAATAATTATTCCTGCACGCTAAATAATATATATTCGTTGTGCACTGAATGTACTTTTATCTAAGACACGTGTTTCGTAATCGCGGGAGATCTCATTTGGAATATACGCTCTGCCTAATTTACACGCGCCTTGTGGGCTTATGTATGTAACAAGTGGCTTTCTCTCACAACTCGATGCATATCCAGTATTTGATGTCTAACTTTGCGCGATGAAAAACTTTGCGCGATGAACGCGTCCGGTCGCACTTGCTGGTGAACGATGGTAAACTGCATATTACAATTAATCGCTCGAATCCCTTGATCACGCTTGCACTTTGAATTCATTTTTGCCGATTCAATCCTTTCGACGAGCGTTGAACGCGATTTCACCAGCAAGTGGGCGCGACGTCCGTTCACCGCTCGCGGGCCGTCGTCCCGTCGTCCAAGCACAAGCGAAAGACGCATCGCGGCTCATCACGAGAACCCGCAAACGTCCTCGCAGCGGCCCCGGTGAACAGCCTGCAGCAGTTCCGCGTGATAACGCAGGAGGCGGGCAGGGCGGCGGACTTCCAGGTGGCGATCACGGCCCCGTCTGGCAATCGCGTCAAGGCGCACGTGGTGCCAACGCATGAAGGCTATCTAGTCAACTTCACGCCCACCGAGCTGGGCGAGTATCTGCTGGGCATCAGCTTCGGCGGCGAGTCCATCTCGAATCAGCCATACCGGCTGACCTGCGTCCACGGTTCCGATCCAGGCAAGGTGCGCGCCTCAGGACCCGGACTCTCCCACGGAGTAGTGAACAAACCAGCTGAGTTTGTCATCGATACACGTGGCGCCGGCCAAGGTGGCCTCGGCGTGACTGTCGAGGGCCCCTGCGAGGCCGCGATAAATTGCAGGGACAACGGCGACGGCACCTGCTCTGTCGCCTACCTGCCCACTGAGGCCGGCGACTACGGCATCAACATCACCTTCAATGAGCAACACGTGCCGGGCTCGCCATTCCAGGCCATCGTCGTACCGGACGCAGATCTCTCCAAAATCAAAGTCAGCGGGAACGGCATCCAGCCACACGGTACCGTTAAGGACATCAGCACAGAAACGTTTTGCAATTGGAAATTGAAATAGAGTGCTGTGACTTGCTCATCTTTGATTTGTGCGATGAATTTCGTAACGCGTCTTGGGATTTTGTAGGGATGGCTCAAACGATTATTTCTCAGTCATCAAGATATCAGTCATCAAAATCATTAACTTTCGAGCAACACCGATATCCGTGCATGTGGAATGAATTATTTGTTAAGTTAACCCAAGTTTGATAAATTGCGTGAATGTTATAATACCTTGGAAAACTGCGACGAGGAAAATATTTTTGTCGAAAGAAAAAGATTAAAAAATCCCAATAATTATTCTGAGACGCGTTGATATAGCGATGCATGTGTGTTATTGCACCTTTTCGGTTGGTTATCATGGCTTTAGACTTTCTGTTTCTAACGTATACACTTGTAAGATATTCGAATGCTTGAAGGAATGCTTCAGGACATGTTTGTAAAAAGTATGTACGGGACAACAATTTTTAAGTTTACTTCTTTCTACGACCATAGTCTCATTTTCAGTTTGCCTGATAATTAAAATGCTATAAATAATTATCTTATTTATTATTGTGATTTTTCTTATGTTGATTATTCAGAAATTACAATTATGTTCTATATATTTTGCGATATGTGCTTATATATTGCCATTTTAACAAATAATTTGTTAAATTAGGTATTACGTATTATTTAAAAAAGTAATCGTTTATCTAAAATCTAAATTATTATAAACGATACGTTAAGTACATAATTCAATGTGTTTAGTATATTTATTATAAAAATATAGGATTATACATTTAAACAAATTTATACGATGTAATAATAATATAAAAGATTTTTGATAAATTTTATTAAAGATGTACTACTTTATATATCAAGCTTCAGTTTGTAAGAAAATACAGAAAATTAAAACTGCATTTTTAGTATTGCAAAATTTGAGATTTAAGAAAAACTTCTATAAAACTCTTGGTTACATCAAGAACTGATTTCAAATATTTATACATACAAGAAATATATAGTTCAAGACAAATAAATATTTGGACTGACGAAGTTTAATTTAAAAAAGCTACTAAGTATCTGATACATGTATTACATGTGCATTTATTTTAAAAAATTTATTTTAAAAAATACTCGAACTTTTTCATTCAATCATGTTATGTTATCGCTTTTTACAGGTTTATTTGTGAACAAACAAACGACGTTCACGATAGACACGAGAGATATCGCCAAGTCGAAGACCGACGACGGTAAGGTGTCCTGTACTATAAATAATCCCAGTGGTGGAAAGACCGAGAAGCTCATCATCCCCCAGGGTGACGGTACCTACCGTGTCAGCTACACGCCTTTCGAGGAGGGTTGCCACACTATCGACATTCTCTATGACAACGTGCCTATCCCGGGTTCGCCGTTCTCCGTAAACGTACAACGCGGTTCCGATCCCAGCAAGTGCCGCGCCTATGGTCCTGGTTTGGAGAAAGGCATCGTGAATAAGACGAACCGCTTCACGGTGGAAACCAAAGGTTGGCAAGACAACATTTCGATCAAACAAATTCTTAATACTATAATTTTATGTTATACACTAAAAATTTTTTTATTATTAAAGAAATATATTTATTTTAGTATCTTCTCCTTGATTTAAAGAAATATTTCGAAAGTTAAAAAACATTATTTTATACTTGCTAATATTTATTTAAATATAGCAAATGATACTGAAACAAATATATTTATTCAATATAAAAAGATTTTTGTTTATTGTACTATCTGTATCATAGAGATCGGAGCCGGTTATCATAGCTTTTAAATAGTGATTTTTTAAAGAAAAGTAGATATAAG
Source organism: Solenopsis fugax (assembly GCA_003595255.1). Classification (NCBI taxonomy): domain Eukaryota; kingdom Metazoa; phylum Arthropoda; class Insecta; order Hymenoptera; family Formicidae; genus Solenopsis; species Solenopsis fugax. The sequence goes on from QKQZ01052158.1 coordinate 12,042, forward strand.
ATTTTTAAACACTATGTACATTATAATACATTATAACATTTATCCTTGTATTTTTTAATACCGAAAGGATAGATATTATAATGTATTATAATGTACATAGTGTTTAAAAATCTTATATCTACTTTATATA
>QKQZ01052174.1:0-11186 GCA_003595255.1 Solenopsis fugax
AAGTACAAAATGGGCAAATAAAACAAACCGATCTATTATTTAATCTAGAAATAAAATTTGTTCATGCAAAAACGCGTCAATTGACTATAAATTTATCAATATCGATGGTGAGGCCCCTATTGTATAAATGGAATAATTACCAAGTTAAATTAAAGTTGACATAAACAAGAGTTGTTAAATTAAAGATCAATTTTAACAAGCATTATTTATGTTAAGTTTGAATTTAAAAAATTAATTTACTCTAACACTAACAAAACGATTAAAATGTTGATAAAATGAATTTAATTTTTCTTGAAAATTAAGTTTACATGAAATTAAATAACGAAAAAATTGTTTCTTAGATATATGAAAATTTATTTTCTTTACAATTTTCTTTCTGTACATAGGTAAATTTTTACTTACGAAAAGTNACTTACGAAAAGTTACTCCTGATTATTATGTTACTTGGAATCATAATTTCAAGGATCGTATGATATTAAAAAGTTTTTTTTATAAAAACAACAGATTGTATAAATTAATAATTGTAGAAAGAGCGCATTATACAATATCGCATGTTTTGTTCCAGTTAAAAACAGTTTGAAGTAAATTGGAGCAGATCGCTAATAATGTGGGTAATGGAGCTGTATAGCGGTAGGAAGGAATGCAATATGCGCTTTCTGTGGTAAATTTAAATTATTGAAAATTATTTCATAAATACATTTATGAATTGTGTTTTTATAAGCATTAAAGTAAATTAACCTGTGGTGGTAATTCATCTTTATTGTATCATTTCAGAGAGTGAAATTGTGGCAAAAGTCGTTGCAGCAATTGATATAAATCCTGTTGCAAACGAAATAAAGATACAATTTCTGATATAACAGTTTAGTTAGTGTATATTTTTATATTCAATTCTTAAATCTTATGCTTTACAGTCATTCACAATAGTTCAGTATTTCAACAATTTATTTTAGATATAAATATAAATGATTAATGCTATCTAAAAAAATGTAATTTTGTTTATATTTTTTAAATTATAGAAAAACTATAACCTCAAAACAAAGACATACATACATATAAAATAATTACGAGAAGCATGATTTCTTTAAAGTGATATTTATATCAAGAGAATAGCGCAAATAGATTTAAAATTAATATGAAGTATCTGTATAGATAAAAACAACCTTAGTGATTTTTAAGATTAAATAAACGTAAAATAATGATTTAAGAATGTTATTTAATAGCTTCTATCTCCTAATTTTTCCTGTGTTAATCAAGAGCTTTCATTGAAAAAATTGATTGCTATAGCCATCACATATTTGATTAAAGTATCATTAAAATTAATTTTACTAGTTATAAAATAAAATATTTATACTAAAAATTTTTTATTAAATTAGTCAAGCAGGCTATTTTTGTTAACTTAAAAGTATGACATGTACACGTTTTCATTTCGTCCTTTAAAGTTTTTAAGATACGTTTAGTTTGAATTACTCTAATTTGAGTTAACTGTACTGTTTTAATCACACAGTTTCCACTTGACCCTTTCTGCGTGGCTTTGGTTCTTGCCCTTGCGGAGATGTGAAAGAAGTTTCTTCAGAATGATTCCTAATTACAGGCGAAGACTCGCTGTTATTCGAACAAGCACCCTGGCTGTCCCTCCTTTCTGGGCATATGTGCGCTACGTTCAGCCCATTGGATGTGAGAGAAGCTTTCCGAATACGCATGTCCTCTAGAGGGATTTCCTCGCTCCGCGGTCTTGGCATTTTCGGCGAACCGTCTCTAGATCGCAAACCGTTTTCATGAATTCTCTCGTTCGAACTGGCATCATCGCGTTTGGAACTCGATGATGCTATGGGCCTAATATTCTCCCTACGCATTTGAGCCGCGAATCCAGGAACTTTGTTTACCGTAAACATCGGCCTCGCTTGTTGATCCCTTTGCAATCTTTGACCACGTCCGACTATACCTGAAAAAATTTAATCAATCATTTGCAAAGATTCTGCTGACTAAATTTAGCTTGAAACTTACGTTCATGTCGTAAACCACGCAGAGCATAATTGGGTGGTGTCGAACAATGAGGCATACTTGTTGGAATATCCAACAATCTAGCGATCTGATTCATCTTCTTTTGTCTTGCTTTTATTCGGCCTTTTGTCAATCTAAATTAATATTTCATCGATTTAATTAATTAAAACAATAATATGCTTTTGCTCTTGAAGTTTACGAAACCAACCTTTGTTTGGCTGCCATGCATCGAATATGATCATCGAAAATAAATTTAGCTGACAGCAACGGTATACGATTGCCTGTGCTGCTGCTTAATGGTTTATAAATCGTTAGATACAAGCATCTTGAATCATCCTTGTCGCCGGCCACATCAATGTCTTGTAAAAAACCAACTAATTTTGCAACACCCCATCCAAGCTTACTGATATCAGGCTCCACAAGAATCAACTGTACAACATCAATGACTAAAAAACGGCGAATTTTCTGACCGTCTTTCCATTGGACTGTGCACGCAATCAAATCACTGTTATCTATAAACAAAGTTGTAAATAACAAATCTTATGTCGTTTATCTAATTTTACTCATAATTGAATAAATGAAAAAAATATTGCATATCAAACACATGTTAACTTCATTATATTTTAGATAGTTAATTGTAGTAAATGTATATAAAACAAATAACTTTTACTTAGGTCAAGAACGTTGTTAACTTGTACACAATTAGCTGGATTAGTCAGTGGTAATTGAGTTTCCACTTCCATATTGAGTGTTAGAGATAGCTCTCGTATCAAGAGGAAAACTCTTATTGCACGACGTGCCCTTTCAACCTACACAATCATTCATGATTTTATCTTTTCTTATCATAAATTACAATAAATTGCAATTATTTTTCTAGCTTTATATATTTATCTAAAAATTGTTTCAACTTCTACCTACCTCACCACACGGCAGCCTTTTACTAAATTCAATTCCAGTCATAGGTGTGCCTGTAGGAGGCAATAAAATATTGCTATCCATCATTAACCACTCGACATTTAATGGTCGTTTCTGAATTTCGCTATATTCATCCTCAAACATGTCCAAAAAAATATCTTCGCTCTAAATAAAATTAATATATTTTTATCAAAATGCATTTGTAAGACAAGAAGCAAAGAGAATTTATGCAAGTGACTCTTAGACTAATTTTAATAATTCACACACCTTGTAAAAATTTTTTAGCAGGGATGTGCTTTGTTCTTTCGCTGCTTCAATGACTGCTAGATGTGATTCTCGTAACAGGCATTGTCCTTCAGATACTGTCAATTGAGTTAACAGCTTGACGGTTAATTCCAGTGTAATAAGTCTCACTTTGGAATCTAATAAAGAATTGATATATTTATAAAACTTGGGAACTGTATGTAAAAAAAAAATGTTAAATTCGCATATGTTTTTAATGGAAAATATTGATGTAACTCACTTGTTTGACAACTCAAAGTTATAATATGAATCAATCTATCCATGAGCAATTCATTATAGGAATTTTTTATTGACGTATTATTATGGAATGGAGATAAGATTATGTCTAGGATTTTATGACTTATACCCTGGTAAATAAGAGAAGGGTTTATTATTATATAAAACATTTGGGAACAAGACAAATCTGTATCAAAATTTATGATTACCTGATTATTAGCTAATGCATACAACAGGCAGAGCGCGAATAATGCAGCATAATCATTTTCTGTGCATAATAACGAATTGGTTATTGTTTCTAAAAATGGTTTCTTTGTTAAGGAATCGAATATATCACTTTGACTTTGATGAGGCATCAAAGGGCTTTCCAATGCTAAGCGTTGTTCTTTTTCCTCATCTGTCACATTCAAATGCTTAATTTCCTCTAAATCCTCTTCGCTTGCCATGTTTGTATTTACTGGTGTACTTGTAAGAACAGGAGTATTTACAGGGGTTGAAGCATTGTCAAAAGACGTGCTCGGGTGATTAAATTCTTCTACTTCGTCAATTGCACTTTTAATCTCTTTTATATTTCCTATACTGCTTTCTTGATTGTGAGATTCAGATGTTGAGCGCTTTTTGTTTAAAATTTTCGAAGATTTTAACATTTCTTTCGGCGATGAAAGAGCATCAGACTTATTTGATATTATATCTCCGAATTTTTCCAGAATTCTATTTGTTCCAATTTGAATCGTCTCTAAATCGGACATGAGCATTATAGTTGCTAATGTATGTACAAGAGGTCCATGCGATACTATCAAAAAGACTTGAGAAAGTAGAAAAAGTGCTACCACAACACTGACGTGTTTTTTCTCATCCTAAAAATTCAAATTATCATAAAAAATTTTTTTATATCAATAATAATATATAAAAAAGCTTAGTATATAAATGAGCTTACTAACGTTTGACAATATTTTTAAATAGAGTAAAATGAAAAACATTGAATATCTAAATAAGGAAAAGTTAATTTATATCATTTAAAAAATTATATTATTGAAAAAAACAGTATGTTAAATATTCCTATAATAAGAGATAAAAATTTTAATCTTTACCTGAGTTTGGCACAAAGCATTTTTGTATTTCATTAGAGAATAGACGTACAATGGGACTAACAGTTTATGTAATAAATGTTCCGATAGAACCTTATTCAAGTCCGGTATATTCAAACATAAAATGTCATTTAAATAATGTAGATGATCCAAATGTTCTGCAACTAAATCTGACAATCTATTTTGACTTTGATGACTGAAAGAAAGAGAAATGCATTAATAACAAAAGATTTTATTAATAATATAAATTTTATTAATAATGAAAGATAAAGACATTTTAATATCGACACTTACTCAGCATCATTCCGGACACAAGTGTCTAATTCTATAATATGGTCACCGATAAACCACACGAGATTACTGAAATATGGCGCAGCCGTACGATCCCTTATAAAAGCTAGCATGGATACATCCTCTACGCGATATACATTTAACGTCAGAGTTCTCACGGCTATGCGCACCATACCTTCTGAATGATTGAAAAATTTGATTGCTTCTGTGTACAGCGGGAAATCATTGGTATGCTAATGACAAAAAAGAACTTGTTATAATTTTGTCAATAACAGTGGATTATTAGTGGACATTATAGATACGTTTTTCTACTTCTTACATGTTTTTTTTTTACTTAGCAATTATTAATCAACAAACACAAGTTATAATTAAAAGACAAAACAGAATATCGTTAAGTGTGTACCTCGTTTACCTCATTATAGAAGAAATGGATAGTATGTGCGTTTAATTTCAAACTCAATGTTTTCAGAAAACTGATATAATATGCCATTACTTCTTCATCGCTAAAGTCAAATTTGTGCACAATTATACTATTTACATGATTGTTACTTAACAGATAATCTGAAAACAGAAAACAATTTTTAAAAAATTGTAATAAATTAATCACTTGGGAGTTGCTTAATAAAAAAAAGAGTAGTTTTACAAAACTTACATAAGGATGTCTCATTGCGTATATTCTCAAACAAAATATTTAATGTTTGAAGTAACTGAACACACACATAACTTCCACATTTCTGCTTCATGATACGTAGGAAAAACGAAAGCATGTTCTTCTCCAGAAAAAAGCTGCGAATATATAATATATTCCATTAGTCATGTCTCGATATTTCTTTACTTTATATATCAAGATATATTAGTTATGGTTCTCTATCAATTATCGATATGAAACCAAAGACAACATTGTCATCTCTACTTACTCAAATACACTACTATCATTTTGATCACCCCATATCAGAATCTCGGCTATCGAACGCAGAGTTTCGACCAGTAAACCTCTGTTGTTCTCTGACACAGTCTGATTCTTTGACAAGACATTGTATAGATACCTAAATATAATAATATAAACAAACGTATATTCGTAATTCAAGCCATTTGGTGAGATAACAGTGGCACGTCTGTACGTACTTCAGGTGTTCTGGAGAATGTGGGTTTTTGGGCTTCCAAAGTCCGCCACCGAACCAGCTCCGACTGCGAAACATTTTCAACTATCTCGAGTGGATGTGCCTGCATTCGCGTTTCATCCAAACTTCACCGCCTGCGAGTAAACTTTTTCACGCAATAATCTTAGAGATGTACCGTTTTGCTGAGATCGTGCCCATCATATAAAATAGCAGCGTGCGTAGCACGACTGTCGAGAGCGCAGTGGACTTTACATTTTATATTGTCTCATTCGGGTTTAGGTTAAAATTCCGATTATTTGCAAACAAATCGTTGCTGCTTCGTTACATGCACGTTAAGCTGCCGTTCATTGTTCTCTGCCCAATGACACGTTAAACTCGCTCCTTTGAACAAGTCATTTACAAACTGCTGAATTTTACACGATGAAAAACAGAATCCAGCTTGATTCAACTTCTATTAAGACGGAGATCACGATCGACGAGTTACGTCAAAAGTTGGACTAGGTTGTATTACGGGTTAGGTTAGATTAATGTGTAGTCACTACAGACTTGAAAAATGTATCATATGAATCAGGTATCTTTTTACCATGCGCGTCTCAAAAGATCTCTTGTATCTAATAAAGTTCGAAATTTTCTATAATATTAATTAGACGATAATATTATATATAATTGAATTTTAATTTAACTTAATATTTAATCTTAATGCAACTTTATAATTTAAGTTGTCGTTCATGTAACTTTAATGTAATTAAATTAATTTTAATAAATTTATTTTAATAAATAAATCATTAACTTTAATTTAATTTAGTTAAAAAAATAACTCTAATTCTGATTTTATACAATTCCAAATTTCTTACAAAATAAAATAACAAGATTAAAGAGGACAAAGAGTGATTTCATATTAATAATAAAAAAAAAGTTTAAACGCATTAAACAATTTTTTTAAATGTAGTATTAAGTAGGTAACATCGGAGAACTGGCGCCGTCCGTCCGATTAAACAGCTCGAAAAATCGTCAGAGTTATTAGGATTACAGAATGGATATTAGGATTAGCGAGTAGGTTTACTGTATTTCTGGGTAGAATAACATCCCCACTCCATGGGGGAGAGAGGCTACGCGATAATTGGCTAAACGTACAATGATGGCTTCTCGACGTCGGCCAATGAGAGTGCCAGCTAATCAACGCGTCGGTACGAGAGCGATAGAGACGCCCCTGCCACGACGACGCTGACCAATCAGCGCGCCGATACCAAGCTCACTTAACGTACTTTCGGCAACTTCCTTGCCTATTCTGCTTTCCTGATACTTTAAACGCTATTTCTCGGAGGTTTGAGTGGTGCAAAACCCAATTCTCGCTTACCTTATTTATCGACATATCTTCAACAACTTTTATCGATCTTTTAAGCGATCTTAATGAATGCATAATTAAATTATCGTTATTTTTAATTTAATTGAATTTAATTATTAATTAATTTCTCTTGCAATATATATAATAAAAATAATTTTTATTGAAAAATTATCTTTTCCTGCGTAACATTGAAAGGAACGTTTGAGAATTTGATTTTTTCTCATCCGCGTAAAAATATATTTGCGAAGTTTATATTACGATACGTTTTGCTTCTGAATAATTTTTAATAATTTTTGAAATTCCTTCTGACAATATAATTATATCGAAATTATCGTCCGACTGACGAACAGATTGGTACCGTTTCTAAACGCGCATTCGATTCAAGTAGTAGATGCTAACCTAACCCCTCTCAGCTATTTTACTCCTTATGCAAAATTGAATTTGAGACCAGAGACTGTCGCACATGTCGCGAATATTAGCGATCGACGATAAGTCGCACGCATTAACGTTGATTTTTCGCAACAATTAGTACTGTCGCAATATCTCCATTAAGCCTCGACGGCAATTAGTACATATAAATGTAGGATATTAGTGTATGTACACATGTGTTGAATTTGACAAATAATTCGAGGATATATTCTGCAAAATTCGATATAAGACGGCTTATAATATAATGCGATACACAGTTGCTAATTTAATTCTATACATCTTGTACATAATCAGTCTTTAACACAATTGTTATATAAATCTCCACGTATCTCATTCAGTGATAAGATTGAATTTTGTGTGTTAAGTAATTATTTCAAACATCAGTTCCTCGCTATTTATCTACGTTTTACTATATTTTTGCAGTAAGCAATGGCAGGCAGACTGTTTACGAGTCTCTTGTGATTTGCCATTCCAATGATGTGGCCCGATGACAATGGACAGGGTCGGTACTAGGGATGTGGTTGGCTTTGGATATAACAGTGAACCAACTACTGTCTTTGTACCATGATATGAATAAAAAAAGGTACACAGCCATGTTCATGCTAGAAAGAGCGCATCACATAAATGATATATCACATATATTTTGTTCCAGTTAAAATCAGTTTGAAGTAAATTGGAGCAAATCACTAATAATGAGGGTAATGGAGCTGTATAGCGGTATCGGAGGAATGCATTATGCGCTCCGTGGTAAATTTAAATTATCGAAAATTATTTTATAATCTCATTTATCAATTGTGTTTCTATAAGCATTAAAGTAAATTAACCTGTGATAGAGAGAGTAATTAATTCGTCTTTATTGCAGAGAGTGGAATTGCAGCAAAAGTCGTCGCAGCAATTGATATAAATCCTGTTGCAAACGACGTTTACCATCACAACTTCCCGGGAACTGTTCTTATGAATAGAAATATACAATCTATTAACGCACAAGAATTAAACAAGTTGAACATTGACATTATACTTATGAGTCCTCCGTGTCAGCCTTTTACTAGATTAGGATTAAAGAAGGATGCTCTCGATAACAGAAGTTGTTCCTTGCTACACATGTTGAACTTGATATCAGAATTAAAAGATTTAAAATATATTTTGCTCGAGAATGTTAAAGGTTTTGAAATATCTCAAATGAGAGCCAAGCTAGTAGATTGCATAGAAAGTTGCGGATATGCTTACAGAGAGTTCATATTAAGCCCATGTCAATTTGGTATACCAAACAGTAGACACAGATATTATTTACTGGCAAAAAAGAATAATTTGAAATTCTGTTTTGATCAATCTTTGTTGGAAAATGATTTGCTGCCTGAATTATTCGAGTTACTGCCGAAAAGTAAACACTTGGAATTAGCAGAAAAGAAAGGCAAAATTAATCCAAAATCGGACAGATTGTGTTACACGTTAAACAATATTTTAGAAAATATTGAAGAATCAAAATATTTGGTGCCTTCTAAAGTATTACAAAAGAGAGCATGGGTGTTGGACATACGAACATCTGAGAGCAATGGTTCTTGTTGCTTCACCAAGGGATATGGTCATTACGTTGAAGGTACAGGATCTGTATACTGCCCATTTACTGATGAAATAATCAAATTAAAGTACAATGAAGTTGGCAGTCACGACAATGATTCGGACAAGCAGATGCAGATTTTGTCAGATTTAAAACTTAGGTTTTTTTCGCCTAAAGAGGTATGTCGATTAATGTGTTTTCCAGAAGATTTTCATTTTCCACAACATATTACGGATAAACAAAAATACCGGCTGTTGGGAAATTCATTAAATATTCATGTAGTTAGCAGATTAATACTTTTATTATGTACTGAAAATGAAGATATATGAACAGTCAATGAAATTACCATTATTTTCTATTCCTTTGTCCCTTAACTACTATTACTACTATTACATATATCATATTTTCTTATATTTATATATAATGAAGTATTTCGTACATAGTGATACTCTTATAACTTAAAACACCTAAATTATTCCTATAAAATATTTTTTTTCTACAATTCTAAAAAAAAATAACAAAAATTGTAAACAGTTGAACTATTGAAACTTTTACCAATCATTCTACTATTAAATATTCTATTTGTAACATAGAATTGTTGATAAATGTTTCACACAATGCTACAACTGTTTACAATTTATTTTTTTAGAATTATAGAAGACTTTGTTTTGTACATATAGCTTAGAATTCAAATTATGCTGTAGAAATAATATAATTTATATTAACGTGTATATATATTAAAGTTAATCAGTATATTTAATTTTTTTATATGTTTTCTAAATCTGGTGGGATCATAATTTTCTTTTCTTGAGCAAACTTTTTGAGTGCTTGATACTTTGAATGCCAGGATTCTATCTCTTCTCTCATTTGATTGTTGTCCTCCTGCATGTTTTCCATATCGCGATATTCTTGAGTCTTTTCAGATTCCAATTCGTCCTTTTGCTCGATGCGTTTTATGCGGCAACTAGCTGCGTAGCCTCTGTTCTTTAGTGTACGTCTTCGCTGTTTCATACGTACAATCTCCTCTCTGGACAATCCACGTAATTTCAACTGTCTGTTCAAATCCCGTACAGATATTGTAACAAGCTCATCGTCACTAATGTCCAGACATGGCCCAGGTGATAGCGGATCCTATATCAACAAGTACAATGTACAATTAGTCAAAATTGAGTCTTGCGAAAAACTTTATGGAATCATATGCCTCATTTGTACATAAGTATTGAATATTTAAATTAAATAATGGTAAATTGTATATATGACTTGTCAAATTGGTTGTTCGCAAACGTCTACACTTGCAAAATATCAAGAGGGAAAAAGAGACGCTAGGTATGCGATACGTTACATACCATTTTAATCGATCTTTTTCCATCCATAACTATTTCCGACTCGGCAGTTTTTCACGCTCGAGAACAAAATAGTCTCGAAAACGCCCGAATCCCTCTGTCTTTTGCGTTTTCCCGATAAATATGCTTAGTCATTCTCGTAGACCTGAAAGAGACGCGTTCGCCGTTCTCGCTTAGTACCATTCTAAAAACATCTATCTCATATACATATATATAATAAGCCTTTTCGTTTCATTCTTTGTCAAATTTTTAAGATTTTAATTCCATTTCATATGCAGCTATTAATTTCTTCGGCTCATGAATATGAGAAAATTGAGAAACAGCTGGACCGATTGTCGTGTATTTAGCTGGAGTAAAGTACATATATAGGTTAGAAAGGACAAGATGACAGACCTGATTGGTTACTCCATGTTGTCGATTTTGTCCTTGGTATATCATGATAGGTTAAAATTATGTCTAACAACACGTGCGTTCCGAAATGGATTGAACAGAACTGAAAAGCTACAGTATACGTCAGAGGTCGGCAAGAAATGCACTTCTCGGCCGATTTCTGAAAGCTCCGCCTCTCGCTATTCC
>QKQZ01052175.1:0-15412 GCA_003595255.1 Solenopsis fugax
GCACACACACACACACAAACACAAACGCACACACACACACAAACACAAACGCACACGCACGCACGCACGCACGCACGCACGCACGCACGCACGCACACGCATACATACATTTTTCACACGCACTCTATTATACAATCTTAAATTCGTTACGCTTACAGATCTGTGTATTATGGCCATTTGTATATTTTTTTCTTTTCCTTTTATATTTTTTTCATCACACCACACTTTCTCACGCATCTCACTTTCTTATATCCTCTTATATGTATTATACATTCTTTTTTCTTAAGAAAAAAAAAGAAAGAGCATTTACTTACACACTCGAGCTTATACTGATACTTTACCAAAACGCACGATCAACACAAAACAAGATCTCCTTGTTTCAAGACCCAATAGAAGAGATGATGAACAATTTTGTGTAGCTCTTCTGAACATGTTTAATTGCTTAATGCGTAATGTGGGTTATACCGTATGGAATTTCGCGCAAGACGAATCAAGAAAGACAAACGGGGAAAAATGAGCTTTTTCTTTGTAGTAAAAAGACAATTTCGTGTTATACAGCTGATCAAGAAACGACGCAAAAAGTTGTTTAGTCTTGCGCAAAGAGGCCGATGAATATATTAATCTTCCAATATTTCCTCTTAAGAGAGCTCGCATTATATATTGCTTTCCGTATCTCTACACATCACCTTTAGCTTTCTTTATTTACACGGTTCCTCATATACATATATATGTATATATGTATTTATATATAATCTCATCCACGCGCGCTATATAAACTCTAAATCTTTATTTTACCAGTACTTACAAAGTACAAAGAAGACAGAGGTTGACAAAAGCCATATCCGCCGTTGTCCTACAGCAAGCGAATGACTTTCTAAGAAAGTTTCCCATGATGCAATTACAATGTACAAACGCACGTTACGCTCGCGCAGCCCTCCGGAGTTATAAACGTTTCTGCAAGGAAGATCGCGGAAACCCAAAGCGAATGCCAACAACTTCGATGTTAATTCCGGAGGGACTGCGCGCTCTGTAAATCTTACAGATAGCTTCTTCGCATTCTCTCCCCCATCTTTCAACGCTTTCAAATTGTACGAGTATAGAATACCGTGCGCAGCGGTCCCCCCCAGCTGCCCTGAGTAAAAATCTATTCACCGCATCAAGACGTGAATGAAAGAAATTCTCTCCTATATCTTTACCCTTTTTCGTCTAAAACACACGATAAAGTAAGAAAGAAGTGGTTTCAGTGATTCATCTCCATTCGAACCAAACTGTTTCGTAAATTCGTGCATATGATTATAGAATGAAGTTTAGAAAAGACAAATAAATTTGTACAAGGATATAAAGCATTATCGTGGGTGGGCTGATGTTAAAACGATTTTTGGTCGATAAAATTCTACAAAAAAGATTTAACATATAAATCAATAAACGATATTAGCCTGTAATTTAACAACTGAGAAATTTTTAACGAACTAGCCATTTTCTCTTTTTGATTCGCGTAACTTCAAACGATTCAAATGTTGCTTTGAAATCTTTGCCGACTTATGATCTATCGCGTTTTTACTAACCTAATATGAGCAAACTAATCTGCACCATGTGGGCCGAGATACGCTCACCCGTTTGCTCCGGATTCGAGAATATTTATATTATGGCTCGAACATACGTGAAACAATATAAAAAAAGCAATAAAAGGAACATCTTTTTCGCCTTACGTCGGTTACGTCTGTCGATCTTTTTTTTCTTTTTTTTTCTTTTTCGAATTTAAAGAATCAGCAAACAAAAAAAATAAAAATAATATTTACGTAATAGGATATTCGTATGTTCAACAGTGCACGAACTATCACGATCACGAGAGTCTTTTACTTTCCTTCTTTTTCTTTCCCGTTTTAATTCTGTCCTACACACGAACGCGCGCATGCGTCTCAACATACACTACGTAGCGAAAGAATAAGACCGTGTCATCGTCAGTTGACGGCATCAACTGTACTTCTGAATGCTTGGGATGCTTATCCATAATGTTGATTCACTTGCACAACACGATGTCGACGTGCGAATATGAACAAAATATTCGAATGTATATATAAATTCGTATGCGTATCTGCGGTTGATGATACAATGTTCGATGCGCGTGTTGTGTAGCTATCTCTGTACAATATGCAACATACGACTGCGTGAATCAATGAATTACACGCAGCGAGGATAACAGTGCATTCGATGAAATCAGACTTGCTTTTATTTCCAAGAAATACGAGAAAGGAATTACTCGCGCGCGGAGCGCAACGTCGATGATTGAAGTCAAACTGCGATATAATTATCCTTCTTCTTGCTCCGATTAATGGTAAATATCGTCCTTGTACCGCGATAGGGTACATTTCAATGCGCACACATCATATTATACGATTAAGATTTATATTCTAAACAAAAATTTCTATATATAAATCTCTTATTTTATACTTTACATATTTTTCTTCATACACGTTATTTTAATAGTTACATTATTTAAAGTCATAATTATCGCGTTACCAATTAAGTTGAAGTTAATTTGAAGAGTAAAATAAGTTTTAATTGGAAATAAAAACAATCTGGTTATCAATTGCCTGTTAAAAGGAAAGTTTAAAACAAAAGAAGCTTAGGAGTATTGAAAAGAAGATAACGACGATACTCTGTTCGATTATTTTTCGCGGCGAATACTTTTCGATTATTATCGCTGTCGTCACTATCATAAATGATTGAGCCTGTTTTCATTATCCGCGCAGAATCAGAGACTCGACTTATGCTATGTTAGCTTCCTAAGCCATTGGAAAAGGTATTGTACATCGTTCGCGCTTTTTTTCACGTAGCTACAAAGAGATAAATGATACTGTAGCGAGAAAAAGTGATCGGTTCTACAGCGACCTCTCAGCCACTCGGAGACGCAATTACCGCTTTGCCGGTCTGACGTTCGAGCAGATCCGAGCGTGCCTTCAAACGGCGTTGCATCAGACGACTCTCGGTCGGCGGTGATAGCCCGAACCAATTCTGCAGCGATTCCTTACCGATGACGCGATTCTTGCCGATGATCTTGGGATCGTTCAGATCGATACTGGAGTGCACGGAGCAGGATTTTGGTCGCGTGCCGTCAAATTCGCTGGACGAATGCGTCAAGTGCTTGCTGTTCTCGGACAGTTCGCTGCTGGAATCGGACATGTGACCGTACGGATGATTGTCATCGTCGGTCGACGACGTGGACAGTCTGGGCTCCCGGTTCTCCGCCAGCTCCTCGAGATTTAGAGAGAAATGCTGAAGTACCACACGATTCACAGCCATAGCGGACTCAGCGAACGCTGAGAGTTCTCTAGCGGAGTTGTTCCTCCTAAAGAGAGAAACGTAACGAACGTGTTATACGTGACAATAAAGCAATTGGAGAGAAAATAGAAAATGTAAAAAAAATAACACCTACCTTATGATATGAGGCGTGGTAAGTGATCGATCACCAGTTTCGACGGAAGTCGGCCCGGGATTAATCCAGGGATGTTTCAAAATACTATCGGCGCTGAGCCTCTGGTGGGCCTCCTTAACGAGCAAGCCTCTGATCAAATCTTTCGCGTCCTCGGAGATGCATCGCCACTCCTTGTCGGGGAATTCGTATCTGCCCTCCTGAATACTGGTGAAGAGCAATTCCTGACAGGCCTGACAATTCTCTCCCCTGCCCCAACCGCAATCGGTGCCGCAGTTTCCATAGAAAGGCGGATAACCGCAGAGTAGAATGTACATAATAACGCCAAGACTCCAGAGATCGCAACGTTTGTCATAATAATTGGCCTCGCCGATGAAAGCCTCGACCACTTCCGGCGCCATAAACTCGGCGCTGCCCACCGGTGTCAAAAGTTGCGGCGTTGCCACAGGACTAGACAGCGAGTTGTTGAATTTGATACCTGATCCAAGATCGAAGTCGCATACCTTGATTGGCGTCAACTTGTCCGGATACACGCACAAGAGGTTCTCGGGCTTGAGATCTCTATGAGCAATACCTGAACACACAACAAAATACGTAAAGTATAAAAAGATACAAATATCGTAATCAATATGAGATGAATTACAACTCTTTTCGAGAATAATAATACATATCCTAACGAGGTTCTTATCGATTATATAAATTCGCGCAAAATTACCTTTCTTATGAAGAAAATCGAGCGCACTCGCAATCTCTTTGACAATCTGGCTCGCCTCTCTCTCGGTGAAGTGGACCCGTTCCTGAATCCTGTTCAATAACTGACCACCGTTAATCTTCTCAAACACAAGATAGAACTTCTCCTCGTCCTCGAAGAATTCGATCAGCTGTATGATGTTCGGATGGCCCTGGCAATGGTGGAACGTCTCGACTTCCTTAAACACCCTGGCACGAGCGTGTCCGGGGATCTTGTCAATGATCTTCACGGCGTACTCAAGGTCCGTATAGAGGGATGTACAGGTCTGGACCGAGGCGTAGGCGCCCTCCCCAAGAACTTCTCCGGTTAGTTTGTACAGTTCTGTAACATCAGCATAAATTCTTCCTTACAAACTCTCCGATTGTTTGACATTTTAATAATATACGCTCACGCATACTCGCAGTCTCTTAGAGAACAGACGGATAGAGGAGAAAATAAAAAACTAAAAGCGCTCGACGTTTCCGTCTTGCACATCTTGCATATTCTCATACATTTCATACGTCTACTATAGTGTTACAGCAACTATAGTAGATCGTATAAAAGTTTTATTCCTCAAGCATTTCTGAGTAGAAAAGAGATATCGTTTGTTTGCTACCACAACGATATAACTCAACAAAGTTTTCTAGTTGGAACATTTTGTATTAAAATTTTATAACATTATCTTTTAAGGATATATGTATGTGTCACATCTCTAAATATTTAAAAATTGTATATATTGTTCTATTATTACATTTGAGTGTCTGCGTAAAATTTAAGCATATTTCTCTTATTAGTTTAAAAGTCATTTAATTTTTTGTTTACTCTTGATTCTTATATAAAATCGCGTTTTATAATAGGGTAAATGATTCAATTACTGACAGTGTCCTAAATACTGGAAATTCGATCTTAAATGCTTTTTTAAATTCATAAATTACATTATTACATAACTATATTTAATTTTATTTGAATTCTTAAAAAGTTTACTTATTATAACATTTTATTAAAACTTTAATTTTCTAAAAGAAAGCATTTAAGATCAGATTTCCAGTATTTGGGACACTGTTAGTAATTAGACTATTTACCCTATTTATTTGCAAATTTGATGAAGAAGTAGCATTACGACTTAATGCTAACTTAAATCAAATTTTCTTAATATTAATAAAACTTTAATAAATATTCGTGTAAAGGTTCATTTGGATGCATTGACTCGTTTAAAAGTTATTTACAGCAGCAAAATTGGGTCATTTTTGTTACAAAAATCATTAACCATTTTTCTTTGTTTTCTTTTTTGTAGCTGATTTCAGCGCTAAAACACAGAAAAATATCAATTGTATTGCTAAAAAAAACATTTACATAATTTATTTTTTTTTCTTCTCGTAACTAACGATTATCTTTAACAAAGAAGTTTCTTGACAATTGTCTTAAAATATACTCATCACAAATTTTAGAAAAATTCATTATCCTATAAAAAAAACCTCTTTCGAAGAATATTATAAAATTATACCAAAAATCGGAATAAACAAATTAAATTTTTGTTTTAATTTAATATTCTTGATTAAAGTAATAAATTACTAGGATTCAGAATATATTTTAAATAAATTTGATGTTTATGATGATTTACGGATATATGATATACTTGTTTCAAATAAATGACAAGTACATTTTAAGAGTATTTTTTGAAAATATTCTTTGCAAACATAACTGTTATTCAAAAGAAGAAAACTAAAAATCGAGTCTCTTTTTTTACACGAAGAAAAAAATGCTGTTGAATCAACAGCATTAGTCTAATTGGAAATATCTGCTTAATTCAATAACAGTATTAATGAAATAAAAAGATTAAAAGTAAAAACAATAACAAATATAGATGAATGAATAAAATTTAGATGAATCAACTATTTATTTTTGTGACAGCCCGTCATTCGATGTTTAATTGAATCAAACTACGTTTTAATTCATATTACAGCATTTTTTTTCAATTTAACAGGAGAATGATATTTTTCTGCGTGCACAGAGAGGCAACGCTCAGATATTTGCAGCAATGTCGAGGCATTCCTGGAATTGCTCGCGTGTCCAAAGCTTGCGAAACTTTCGACTCACCGAGGCAAAAAAAAAATCATCCTGTGCAGCCTCTCGAATCCGCGAGAGCGTGCACACGGATTCACCGCGACGTGAATCAATGCGGCGGCCGCGCGATATTCATTCAGCGCGGAATTGCGCGCCGCCGCTCTTCGCGAGCGCGCGCGCGATTGGCGATTACGTCGTACCGTATCGCGTTTAGTTGTCATTGCAATGACAAGCGCGGGGACCTGCACGTCAAGAACGAATCGATCGAGGCGCTCAAGAACCGCGCGTTAGAGACGCTTTCCTCCGCGATCGGAACGCGTCGAAACACCTGCCTTTTTTTTTCTCTGTCTCTCTTCCCTTTCTTTCTCTCTGTTCTGTTTCCGGGGAGAACAAGAACGATCACGCTATAAGCTGGAGTCGCTTAAGGCGTGGGTCTTTCAAGATTCCCAGATTTTTCGATCTTGAATTACTCGGCCTTGCACAAAAACAGTGAGAAACGTTTTAGATCAAATAATTGTAAAATCGTATTCCTAAATATTGAGAGAGTATACCAGAATTTTTTCAGATTTTTTCAAGCTCAAAAACCCTTTGAAAAACATAACATTCCCTCAACGACCCACGATGTCCGACCAAGCAGTGAAACTCAGCGGAGGGTTATCGAACATCGAAATACTCTCGGTATTTCTTGGACTCCGCGGGAGTCGTTGAAGGGGAGGGATGTCTCGATTTTTTTATGCCTTGCATCCGTATCGCGGCTGCCTGTTACGCCCGAAAGGCCCAATTATCTCCGGTTCAAACAAGCCTCGGACCTCGAGAACGCGCGCTGTGTATGTGTGTGTGTGTGTGTGTGTTATGTGCGTCCTGTTCCAACTGCCGGGCAATGTCAAGGTCGAGAGGGGGTGGCCGAGATCGTAGCGTGGAACTACGACGCACATACACCGAATTTTCCCTCTCTCTCGGAAGTCCGCGCGCCAGGCTACGCCACAGGCTGCTCCTTTCCTCCTCCTCGAGGCCTCCGCCCACCGTTCCTCACCCTGGTCCATCCCTACCCAGCCCGACGTTATACCGCGTCTCCGTTTCGTCCACGTCTTTCTTTCTCTCACCCTTCCCGCCCCGCGGCGACGACCGACCCATCCCACCTTTCGCCCCGATATTATACGTCAGGATACGCGGCGCATGGCAGCGACGCTTAGCGCCTAGCAACCAGAAGCCGATAATATGCCTCCACGTCTTTACGTCGTTTCTGCGCCAATTTTAACAGCGGCACGGTCGAAAATAGCGCCTCGAAAATCGCGCGATCATCGACCCACTCGCAATTAGCGATCCGAGAGGACAGACACAGCATCGCGAAATAATAATAAATAACAACGTGAGGNTCGCCGAGTGTACATTCCCCGCGATAAAATTGACTCCGCGTCATTTGACTTTTCACGGGCGACGATCCCGCGGTAGCAGACTCCCGGCGATAATATCGCGAACTCTCGCGACCGAGTGTTCCATCGACTTTAGTGTGCGAAGGATAAGCATACACGAGGCTTCTTCAACACCGAGAGCGGAGTGGAAGCTTCTCGAACCGAGCCGCGAGCTCGCGAATCGATCACGTGAAGTGACGCAACCGGCCGAGATTGCGAACTTGATTCTTCGCGTTCACTTAAAACGAGATCAATATTTTTTCACGGCGCAGCAATGATTGAAAATTTTTTAGCATCTCATTGAATCTTCGAAGCGTAAATATCGAATAATCAGAGTTGGGTAGTAACTAGTTAAAAGTTAAATAATAAAGTTAAAAATTTAACAACTTTTAACTCGATTTAGTTAATTTTAAACTTCAGCTAGTTATTTTTAAAACACATAAACATTAACTTATTAAATCTTTTCCTAAGTTAAAAATTTATAAAAATGAAAACAATTACACTGAAAAAATTTTATGTTCAAATAAATATATTTATTTTAACATCATTTCCTTGAACAAAAGATTTCCTAAGTTTAAAATAAATTATTTTATATCAGCAAATATTTGTTTAAATCAAGCAAAGGATGTTAAACTAAATACATTTATTAAATATAAAAAAATACATTCCCACATAAAAAATAATATTTCTTTGTTATTTCGTAAACTTAATTTACAAATAAAATACAAAAAAAAAACTTATTCGATAGTCTATATTATAATTGTTTTGAATAATCTAACTTTAAAAAATTACGACTGTGTAATACTTATAAATAATACTTTTCAAAATTAACTTTTAATTTAATTTAATCTTAACGTAATTTTTTACTGAGTTTGTTTATATAATTTTTAATGTAACTAAATTAATTTTATAAGCCATTAATTTCAACTTAATTTAGTTAAAAAATATTAATTTAAAAATATTAACACTGCGAATAATAAATATACACTCATCTGGAGAAAAAGAGGTAAGAATCACGGTCTAATTTATAGCATTTCTTAAACCATTTTAACTTTCACACAATACATTGCTTTATTTCTCCAAAAATATCAAACAATATTAATTAAAAAATTTCCTTAATTTCAATCACTCGTACATATTTACAAAATTTTTCGTAATTTATTCATTAATGATTGAATGAAATTGAAAGTAATAAGGGAATGTTTGTCTTTTTTTTTTTAAATCAATTGTTCAATAAGTCGATTAAGAAGATCAATCATTCTATCTACACTAAAATATCAATGATGATGCTGCTCAATTTCTTCACGAATAATTGCTCATAAATAATTAAATAATACGCTAAGAAAAAAGTTAACTTGATTACAGTTTTCAACTTGTTTTTCAAGTATTTATGTATTTAAATTAAATATATAAATTCTTAAACCGAAGTTCAAGTATTTATGTATTTAAATTAAATATATAAATGCTTAAACCGAAGTTCAAGTGTTTATGTATTTAACTTAAATATATAACTACTTAAACCGAAGTTCAAGTATTTTACATATTTAAGTTATTTATGTATTTAACTTAAATACATAAAATACTCGAATTGAAGAAATTTAATCAAGTTGAAAAATTTAGCCAAGTTACAACAATTATTTATCTCAGTGTATATTAATTACAAATTTACAGATTACGACGCTAAAACACGGACCGTCCTCGTCGTAAACACAACGAATTCGTGGCTCTCGGTGGGCCGCGGCGTATCGATCGAGCGAGCGACTCCGTGGCCGAATAACCGTATTTGCCAGCTGCGCAGCTCGGATTAATTCCGATCCCGACGCGTTCTTCGCGTCCAACCAGTTTACCAGCTAGAGGGATGGTACACAAAAACCGCGTAAGTTTCTCCGGCGAGGCCGGAAATACCGACGTTTCTTCGTCCAATTACGTCAATAGGACGAACGGAACGGCGTGCGCGCGACAGCTCCGTGAAGAGAAGAGTAATCTGCCCCCCAAGGCTCTCCCTTGGAAAGAGAAAGAAAGAGGCAGAAAGGGCATTGTTTTACTCCGATCTATTCTCCTGTGGTAGCCGGCCTCGGAAACCTCCCCCCCTTTCCCCAAGGGGTAGGAATGAACTTCCGGTGTTTATAAACAAGCGGCGCGCAAAATTTCAGGCCGCCTGCGCGATCGATTATCGCCGCCTCCCCCCCCCCCCGTGCGCGAGTTCCTCGAGCGCTCCGAACTTGTCCAAGGTCACACATACCTACGAAGGAGGACTGCAAGTCACCGGTGCAAGATGGAAAGAGAGAGAGCTGCGCGCCACGCGGGGTGCGTGCGCACGGAATAATCTCGGCCCTCGCCTCGAAAGATCGAGAACGGCCGCTCTACGCGACTTCCGCTCGCACTCTCTTCCTCCAGCACTCTACGCTTCTCTCTCTTTCTCTCTCTCTTTGTCTTTCCCCCGTCTTGCGAGAGGATCCGGACGGACATCGCGAATCTCTTCACGAGCAACGCCAACGCTCCCTCGCCACCTTTCCTCACTCCCCCTCTTTCTCTCTCTCTCTCTCTCTCTCTCTCTCTCTTTCTCTCTCTCTCTCTCTCTCTCTCTTTCTCTCTCGGCGTCGATCTGTGCGAATTTACCTTGGAAGCAGGAGGACACCACGGAGGAGCCGGAGCGTCTCTTCCTGCGCCTCTTGCGTCGCGCCTCCTCTTGACGGGCCTGCACCGCGCTCATGGACTCCCCCGTCGAGGTCACGTCCCGGCAGGTGCCATCGCCTGAAACATCGCAATCGTCCCTCTGTTAGTCTCCCGTGATTGCAATTCGCGGATCACAATCCGCATCTTATTTTCTACGGGCTTTAATGGACTTCCATCAACGGGCTTAACGGATCTCCATTAACGGACGCGAATAGGACGCCGACGACGCGGATCAACGCTTGAATCGCCCAGTCAGGGCAGTTCACTTTATTTCCTCACGCGATTAAACGTTAAACGGAGAGACTCTGACCCAATGACGGGACACAAAGGCGGCGCGGACTAAAAATAGCGGTAGAGCAATTTTTCAGCGTGAATATGCATGAATACGTCGTCGTCGTGTAAAACGGGGCATCTCCGAAGAGAGAGAGGTTGCGCAACGACGACGAGCGTGTTTATTTATGCGGACAAAGTAGCTTATCGTGGCCTATCACACGTGACGGACTCGCGTTTCGCGTTTATCGCCGTTTATTATTGCGGGCTTATCGGCGTCGCGCTATCATCTCGCACGACCGTTAGTCACTCCCTCGAGCTGCCGCTCGTTAGCGATAATTTTCGTCGCCGAATGCGTGTTCATCATCATACTGAGAATAAATCATCGCCTCGTAGACGGAAAGGCGGAACATATAAAAAAAATTAGCATTTTTTAGACACAACGAAAAGAAATCGATTCTGAATACTAATATTTTTTGTAAAAAAAAAGAAAACATTTTTGGAAAGAAAGTTATGCATATTATAATTAAACTAATCCAATATTATAACGTCGTTTCGCTTTTTCATTCAGAATTTTTAAAATGCAATGAAAATTTGCAAATTTCGAGAAGCATCACATTTTTCTGTCAAAAAAATGCGCGAAATGTGCAACGAAAATTAACCCTTAGCTCGCCGTTCTTATTTTTGGTTATCTTTACCGCCAGCCATGGATTCATGGAACCCTGTAATTTTGCCACGCTTTTTCTAAACAAAAAGCATATTTTTTAGATCATAATATGTGAAACGATACTTCAGAGTCAGATTAAAGACGATAACGAGACTCGAATTAAAAATATTTTATTCTCAAGTAATTGTTTAAAGAAATTGTAGATATATAGGAATTGTACATTTAAAGAATTGCAAAAATGTGCAAAAAAATAACTACTTTGAATTAAAAAATCTCAAACTTTTTAATTTTAACTTGAAACAAAAAATAAGTGGGATTTTTTAATTGACCCTTTGACCTAACAAAAAAATATAATACGATATAAATCGCTTCAAAATTGAATTATTTAAAGTATCGAAAATTGACATTTAAAAAAATCAACAAATGATTTTACAACTAATAAATAAAATTGTATTATTTGAACCATATTTGAAAAAATGGTAGATAAAGGTTGTAATGAATAAATATTATTACTGTATAGTACTGTATTTAATTAAAAAGCACAGATATCTATTCATCTGTAGTAAAAGATAATCTTTTTGTCGCTCCTTAAGAGTATGACATTACCATACTTATGGGACTTCCTCAATTCTCGAGAAAATTCATAAAATCAAGATTTTTATTGACTCAAGCTTTAATATATGATAAATATTTACGATCTTGTTACACATGCTTCTTCAGTGAATTTAACTAATTTAACTTGAGACTCGTTTTTTATTAACTTCTTGAGTGTGATTTCGATGCTATATGAAAATTCGTGTCACATCACTGCAGAAATGACTGTACTACCACAATAAATACAGAAAAATCTTCAAATTATATTATAAAAAAGTTATTACAATGTAAAAAATCGCATAAGGTACGTCGTACTCATAGATGGTGAGCTAAGATTAATCCCGTGCTCGTTGAAGGTAGAAATAGAAAGTAACACATGCGTTACAAACAAGTAACGAGTCGTCGTGAATTTTATTTTTTTATAGTAAAGATTTGATAATGACGTTACAGTTTTTCATAACGATAACGGTAAGGCCAGGATTAGAAAAGTCACTTTTGACACGTAACTCGTCATTATGCGTTGCTCATTGAAAAAAGTAACTCGTTAATTGTCTCGTTATGTAACGAATAAAATTACAAGTTAGTATTTTTCAATAAGTAACGCATAATGGTAACGAGCTCATTGTCAAACTGACTATTTCATGGTCTTACCATTAATAATGTGGAAAATTGTAACGTCGTTACCAAGTTATAAAAAAAAATAACGGCAACGAGTTACGGCGTTACTTATTGTAACTCGTAACGTTGCACTTCCCATCCCTGGTTGAAAGAAAAAACAGTGAGAGAACGGCTACAAAAAAAGATTCCCGTGCCACCAACCAAGGGGAATCTTTACATTCATCGTCGCCTTTATGAATAACCGTTCATTAGTTGAAGGTTTAAAATAATGTCCGCGCATCTCTCTCTCTCTCTCTCTCTTGTTATAATTATCACCCAGTCGACGTCGACGTGTCCCCAGCTATTTCCAACGCGTCATAAAATTATCGTGTGTTTTTACATGCCGATCAGATGATTCGGTTTACGACGTTCCACCTCAACTTGAAAACTAGAGACCCTCGAGTCGCAGGTGCAGTGGTAAACCGTAAAAAATGATGGGGCAATAATTAAGCTAGAGAAATATTATTGAAAACTGCCGTTTCATCGTCCCTTCCTGAACGAATGTCCTTCCCTCTCTCTCGAACTCTCGAACATCGCAGGGGCACTTTCCCCCGTGTAATAAAACACGCAGCAGGGAGAGAGAAGTGGGATGGGAAGAGTCCCGGGGTTTCTACAGGGGTGCCGCGATTACATAGGAGGAAACCGAACTTTTGTGTGCCCGGTAGGGATGGAAACGCGTACGCGCAATCGATTTGGCCCGGGGGCAAATGAAGACGGGTACAATTCCCCCTGGTACGAGCTTTTCTCCCCTCGTCCCGTTCGATACAACAATGGCGGAGCTTCTCGAAACCTCTACGTAGTTCCTCCATTGCTTGTTTCGGACACGTGTACGCTCCAAAATAATCCGATGGACGAGCATATTCCGTGGAATTCGGAGCAAACAGCACCGGTCCCACGGATCTTTTACTTTTAACCTTCCGAAGCTATTGTTTATTGGACACACCGTCAATTACAAACTTTAATTAATGTTATTAAAGTAAACGTAATACTCATTCTCTTTTATACGAGTCAATTTTGGTCCCTCGAAATTAATTAGTGTTCTTCAGTCGACGTAAATTAAATGGATCTCGCAGATCCAGCATCACTAACTGTGTTATGCCTTGTGTCCGCTAGAGATCGGATACACCGAGAAAAAAAACGTAGAAGTATTATATTGACCAAAAAAATTGTTAAATTGACTTTTTCGACTTGATTAAATTTTGTTCAAATATTTGTGTATTTAACTCAAATTCATAAAATTACTTGAATTTTATTTTAAGCATTTATATATTTAACCTAAATACATAAAAACTTGAAAAAATTTAATCAAGTTAAAAATTTTAGTCAAATTAATAATTTTTTTGTCAGTGTAGCAAGCAAATGTTACTTGTGACGTTACCTTTGATATTTATTAGTTATAAAAAAATTGATTGTGACGATGAAATTTCTGTGAAACATATTCTCATTTTTTTAAATTAATTTTATTAATTGGTTTATTTGTTAGAAACAAAATTTTATTTCGCCGTATTTTTAAACAAAGATTTCAATAAATATCAAATCAAACAAATATAAAATTATTTGAACAATTCGGTCAATTGATTAATGCGATTGATCAATTCTCTCTCTGCACTGAGAAAAAAATACTTAAAAGTTTATTTATGTGACTTTATATTTTACTGGAATAAATTTTTATTTAAATAAAGCGAAATTTTATTGCCGGCAAATAAACCAATTGTTAAGAAAAATGAGATACAGTTCATAAAAATATATTCTGTACCATACTCAAATTCTTTTAAAACCAATAAATACAAAAAAATTATAAATAAATTATAAATAACATTTGTTTCTGAACACTGATTTTTTTCTCACATTAAGAAAAAAAGTCGAAATATTAGCAAGCAAATGTTACTTTCTTCGATATTTAACGGTTGTAAAAAAATTCAATTGTGATAATGAAATGTACATTTCTATGAAATATATCTCACTTTTCCTATCAATTGATTTATTTACTGGAAATAAAATTTTATTTCGCCGTATTTAAACAAAAATTTATTTTATTAAAATAAATGTATACTCCACAAACGAATTCTTCAAATATCCTCTTCACAATGCAGTGTGTCTGAGATCTCGGACCGATTTCTAACATCGTGAACACCAGGCTTTACAGATTTTGACGTCAACCTCGGAGGGTTAAGTACGACGATGAATCATCGACGTCTAACAATCTACGCGACGGTTGATTAGGTCCTGAATAAAAATTTCTCGGAAGTGAAATCTCGCCTAAAGTCCTAACGTCGGCGCGGCACAGCGCGGTGGCGGTGATTCGATTTCGCACACAGCTCGGATCCGTACACAAGGTACCATAGGCAAGGTTCCCTGTCCTCGCACTTTCTAATTCAGCCGCTAAAAATGGGACCGTCGGTCGCCGATACGAAGCTGCACGCCGTCGTCGTCGTCATCGTCGTCGTCGTCGTGCCGGCGGCGTCGTTCGGCGTTTCCCTCTCTGTTTCTCTCCACTGGGAAAGTTCAACTCGTTTGGTGCGCGAAGGCGCAGCTTCGCGGGAGAGAGACCGGTACGCGATTCACGATCCGCGTGTTAACGGAGATATACGACGGCAGCGGATATTTACGCGAGATGTATATCACCGGCCGGCCGCCGACCGGGGTCACGCTGTATCTGCACGGCGATGTTTCCGCGACTGTCACCGAGTGAGACGATTCGAGTATACACTTTCGCGTAATAAAATAAATGTTCCACGCTAGTGAAAAGGTCCCTCCAAGTAATCGCGCGCGATCGTGCGAGTATTAACTATGTTCACTCATATCTTACAAGCTGCTCCTTCATTTATTGTATTTAATTTGTAAGACAACAAATTTATATAATATATGAATTTATATGTATATTATATATAAATATATAAGAAGTTATT
>QKQZ01052184.1:0-14623 GCA_003595255.1 Solenopsis fugax
TCCTCCGGCGCCCTCCCTCCTTCCCCCTTCTCCTCCCCGTTCCTCGCCCGTCCGCTCCAGCCGGCACTCCCGGTCGAAGTCTCTCTTTCTCTCTCCCTCCCTCCCTTTCCCTTTCTCTCCCTCTCCTTCCCGCCGAATCCTTTTTCCTTTCGGGATTTCGCTCGCTCCCGATTCTTCCTCGCTCGTCCCCCGCGTCCTTCTCTCGTTCCCTTCTTTTTCCCCCCTCGCTCTGAAGCTCTCTCGCTGTCTCTCGTGTCCGTCGTCGCCCTTTGTCTCACTTTGTCGCGGCCGACACAGTACGCCCGATTGCCCCGCCGCGGTGAAATATCGGGCTGCTTCCGGCGCGATTGCACGCGCCGCGACGCGTTCGTGCGCGTTTCGTCCTCCTCGTCGCTGTCTTTTTCATCGCGCGGCGCGTAAACGCGCGCGAGAAATCGCCGCGGCGGATCCCGTTTGCCGTTCGCCGTTCCGAGACCGCATTCAATTAAAAAAAAAAAAAAAAAAAAANAGTTGAACAACATTCGCTGCGACAGATCGGAAGAGAACGCGTGCGCCGGAACTTCGACATTGATAACGAAACGCTTCGATAACAGAGAAAGAGAGCGAGCGGCGAGGGAAAAATAAGAGAGGAATTTGATTGATAAGCGACACGATCGCGAATCAGCTGGCTCCGCCGACTCGTAAAGAGAGAGAGAGAGAGAAAAAAAAGAAACGGAAATATATTTGGTTAAAGGATTTCCGCTTCCTCGTCATATATATCGATTGAGATTTCGTTGTTTGTATTTGTCGCGGGTCATTATATGAGTCATTTGCATGTATCGGACGCCCCGATGAACGTCTCTCTGCCTCTCCGTGTCGTCTGCTGTCAATTGTTCTCGACGCCCCGTGTTTTGCCGATTCTCGTTTTCTCTCGCTCGTGTTTGCGCCCGCGAGATCCGCGACTATTCCGCGGCCACGTTTATTGCGCAATATTATCCACGCTGAATTGCCACAAACATTGTAACTATAGCAACGTCGTGTCGTCGAGCGCACTTACACTGAGAGAAAAGAAAAGTTGTTAACTTGACTAAATTTTTCAACTCGATTGAATTTCTTCAGTACAAACATTTATGTATTTAAATATATGTGTAGTTAAGTTAAATAAACAAGTGCGTAACCTAAAGTTCAAATATTTTACGCATTTAAATCAAATACATAAATAGTTGAACTGAAAAAATTTAATCGGGTTGAAGAATTTAGTCAAGTTAATATCTTTTTTCTTAGTGTAGGAAATTCGAATTTTAATCCGTCCTGAGAAGAGAGTTATATTTATGGTAATAGCTACCAAATGTTGAATGAAAATTGATGATTAATATGACCAAAAATAATTTTACTTTTTTAAATATTTAGTATGTATAACTAAGTTTAGTAATATTTTTACACAATATTTAGAGAAATAAAACTATTTTCTTGATTGAACCAAATATTTAATTGGCATTATCGCATTCAACATTTGGTAGCTGTTACCACGCTGAAAAAAAATTTTGTTGACAAATACATACTAAATATTTAAAAAATATTTATATGATCTATTAAACATTGAATTTTTTCAACAATCATTTATATCTATTTCTACCAACGCAGATTAACTTTAATCTTAGTTTAACTTACTCTTTATCTTCTTTCAATTATTAGAACTAAAAAAGATAAAGAGTAAGTTAAACTGAGATTAAAATTAATCTGCATTAGTAGAAATAGGCATTAGTTGCACAAAAGAAGTTTATTCATATCAACCATTAACATTCTTTTAATCAAGAATGAACTAAACCAACTCAATACTTGAACGTATCGAACGGACTAAATATTTTAGTTTTTCAACAATTTGTTTTTCTCAGTGCAAACTTCTTTTTTCAGTGTACAGTCGAGATCGTCTTTGACTGTACACTGAAACCGAATAAGAGAGAGAGAGAGAGAGAGAGAGAGAGGGGGGAAAGGAATCACGCTGTTTTGAGGACCGATTGAGATCAGTTTGTCAACGATTGCCACGATAAGTTATTTTTTAATTGAATTCTAACACGTGGAGCGAACGTTGAAAGTATCGAGTGTGTCGCGACGTAAAAATCTTAAAGTTAAACAGCTTCCTGACTGGTGATAGTTGTAAGAATCTGATAAGATAAAACCGTCTGAAAATTAAACGTCGTAACGCGTTGCTAAGCGTGTGATTCATCTATTTAACATCCTGGAATTTATTTCCATTGCACTCAATGTACCGTTCAACTCTTGAGATCCAATCAGGATTTGCCATTTAAAATCTTTGTATATTGTGGAAGACGGTATATTAAGGAAAGACGACGCAGAGTTAAGTTTGTAAAGAAAAAAGAAACATGCACGAGACGCGCGAATTCGCGCGCAAAACGAAAGTTGCGACGCGCTTGTAAAGGCCTCCGCCTGCATTAAGGCGCATCTCGCTGATCCGCGTCGGGCCCGATGGTACTCGGACGCGAGTACTCAACCGTAAAATGCTTTCCTAGAATTAAGCTAATGATCGTAGTTTGCAGCTTTCGCTGCAGAAGCGCGCACGTCTTTCGCGAGAGATGCGAACGTAGCGTGAGGCGAGTTTGTGTGACCTGGCGTTACCTCCTGTTTTTTTTCCTCTTTTCCAGGACGCACTCGCAGATGAAGAGCGGTATGCGGAACGTGGTGCACCAGATATCTCCTGTCTCGACGCGCACGGAAATATTTTAATAGCGCCACGTCGTCAACTGTAGCGAGCGGTGAGAGAGAGAGAGAGAGAGACCGCTGCGAATTATTGCGCGGGCACAAAGTCCGCCTCTGGGAAGTTTGTCGCCCTAAAACAGAATAGCGTCATTGCAACGATTACAAGCGAATCGTTATCATCATTGCCGTCATCGTCATCATTATCGCCGTTACTGTAGCCAGACGTTTTCGTTTACGTTACGAGAGGACACGTTGGGATACGCTCGAGAAGGCGTCAAGTATGCTAGGCTTCTTCAAACTTGGAAACGAGGTGAGTTAGATTTGCATTTGAGACTTGGTAATTTCGCGGCTGCTGCTTTTGGAGCGAGATCTATTGCGAGCGCACGCGCCTCGCGGCATTGCTTTACGGCGGTTATCTGCGTGACTTAAAAAAATGTTATGTAATTTTGCGTAATGCACAGATAACCCCGTTTCGGCGTGCGATTAAAGGGCTTGGCACTATTGAATTTTTGTTTTTTAAAATCATTTCTTTGAAAGATGCATGCGCTTATTTGTAAAATTGAAAGTAATATCGTTATTTAATATCTGCGACGTTTGTCTTTCAAATTGTATGTAACTGTCGTTGCTTCGATTCGTTTATGTGTTAAAGTTGGCGTAATGAAACGTAAAACGAGGCATGATGTAATATTTGGGGTTTTTTTGCAGGGAAGCAGGATCGCCTTATGATAAAGAATGGAAAAGCATGGGAGATACTGTGGAAATGACGTAATTACGTGGCCGCGGATGCTGGCAGGCCAGTGATAAACTATTTATTAGAATAAAGCGGAAACAGTTAGGACAAAGAGTCAAGTCGTCGCGCGCAAACAGTGAAGAGGGCGGCGGAGGAGTGCAAGGGTAAGGGAGGCGCAGGGCAGAGCCGTAGTAATGGATGAATGGGAGTGAGCGCGGCGCACGGGGAGTGCAGGAGCGGCGGACGCGCACTTTGTGGCACGTCGTGGGAGCCTCTGGATGTGGAGGCCGCGGCACTGGCAGCGTCAGTGGCAGTGATGGCCCCTGCTCTGACGGAAGGTGGTCCTCAAAAGCCTGAAAACTTGCTCCCTACCCTACCAGCCGCCAGCGGCTTTCTGTCCGCCGAGCAGGCCACGCAGGTGTGCCAAGACCGTGAGATCCTTACCAAGTTTGTGGTGCCGGCGAACGTGCAACCGTCGAAGATCGACGAGCAGTGCTTGCGCGGTATCTCAAAGGACCTCATACGCGATGTCATTAACTCCAAGTACGCAAACGACCTCGACTCGCTATCCGCCTTTACGAACACGTCCGACTTGATCGGATCGAGGAACGGTGCGGCGTGTTTGCAACAGCAGCAGCAGGCGGCAGCGCCGGCGGTGGCGGCGGCGGAGGAGGAGGAGGAAGAAGAGGAGGAGGAGGAGGAGGACTTTGAGCGGCCGGTTACGCTGCCGGACGCCGGTCACGCCGAAAGGAAGGTGATCGACATTATAATGAACGACCCATCTATGGGTGATCAAACGAACAACATGGGTTTCTTGAAATCGAGCGTGGACTTGCCCCTGGTGGCTACTGAGACCGAATCGGAAGACAATAAGAATCTGGATGTCGATCAGATCATGGCCTTCGGCACCGATATCACGGCCGAGCAGTGCAACATAGCGAATGTCGCTGATATCGGACACAACGTGGAAGAGATTTTACAGGTCATTAATTCGATAGAGGGTGCAGAGAGCACCGAGAATATTTCCACGAGTGGCGGTGAGCCGGTACAAGGCGCTGTCGACAGCGTGGAGATGTTCGCCATGCCCGAGGAAGGATTCGCATCCTTCGAACGGGATTTACTTAATGACGTGGACGTAATGAGTCTTTGTAACGATAACATGAATATCCCAGTGGACTCGGTGGAGCAGCAAAAGACGAACAGTTTGAGATCGCAACAGGATATTGTGGCGCAGAAACAATTCGAGAGTGAAAGGAGATGCGCGTTTTTATTGAGAAGACTGAGGAAACTTCAGACGAGAATAATGGGTAGACACGTGGCGGAAGAGAATACCGGCGTTCTCGAATTGGCCCATCACGGAGTTAAAAAATATCTTCTACAAGAATTGGTTAATATCGGTTCGAAATCCAATGTAAGAAACTTTCCCGAGATTAGCGGTAGTTTGCATTCGTTTCTGCAGAAAATTGAGAAAATGTGTGTTGCACAGAGTAACAGTGTGAATCGTCAAAGAGTGTGTCGGTACTTTGGTGGAGGATCGCGCGATAACGTGGGCGGTACGTCCGGCAGTAACGGTAATCGTCAGCCAGTGTTTGGTACCCCTCAGGTTAAACTGAACGGTGAAGAAGTGGAAAATGTGGCCGGATCTTTGTCCACGCAATTACATATTGTGGAATCTAACTTGGATTCGGATTGTACAGCATCCAGCAGTGGTGGAGAGAGCTGCGATGAAATGCAAACATTTAACAATGCACAGCAACAGTGTCTGTCCATGTAAGTTACGTTTAACGAGAGATTTAATATTAATTTAACATTAAGCATGAATGTGTTTATACATTCTAACTTAACAATTTTGTGCAATTTATCGATTTATATTTTTATTTTGTGCTTGATTATTTAAAAGGAAAAGAAATATATAAAAAAACAAGGTCTTTATTCACCTTGAATGTGGTTAAAGAATATTCTATAATATTTCTAAATTATTATTTTGAAAAAACCTCTTTCAATTTTTATGTCAAGTTATAAATAATTCAACTTACACTATTAAATTACTTATATATATATATATATATATTAAATTATTTATAATTATGACAAAGTTTAAATTCAATGATTTAAACATTCTGTTAAAAGTACATTTATTCTTTTATATTAGCATTAGAATTTGGTTTGATGTTATCGTTTTAATTATTCAAACTCTTCAAACTATTTAAATTTTTCAAACTTTTAATGAACTATTCAAACTTTGTATTATTAAATATTGTAATAGAAAACCTGTTCATATTATAATTATTCTAGATGATTCTTAGATAGCCAAAAACTTTCTAATTTTTAATCGTTTATAATTCAAGAATTACGCCGTGATGTGAAAGTAAACGGTGATTTTCTTAACTTGGCCTCTAATATAAAATTTTTAGTTTGTACAAGAAGATATAAATATCGTTGCTGTTGAAGAAAACGGACCGAAATATATTTTTTGGCTCGGTTCTGGTTTCTTTATCGTTTATTTATTTATAAAACACCTTATTTCGAAAACACGTTTGTAATAATTTGATGTTTAGCATTCGGATTTAATGCACTTTGTCTGCAACAATATTGTGGCTATTATATTTGAGTTATTATATTTAAGCGATTTTATAAGATGGTACGGTAAGATTGAAAGTAACTTGTTATTCAATTTGTTCATACTTCTTAAAGTCTCGGCATTCTGTATAATTTTTGCGATGATAGGCTACGCTGATTTGTTTACACGTTATATGATATTTAATTTCACAAATCAGTAGGCCAATCGTATTGTTACATTATTTGCACAGATCCAAAAGAGCAGCATGGAGATATGCACAGGATCGTGCTGGTGTAGCATCACGGTGGACCTGGCTGCAAGCACAGATATCAGATTTAGAGTACAGAATTAGACAGCATAATGATATGCAACGGCAGGTCAGGTCCTCGAAGGGCCTGATCGTTCTCGATAATGCGGAGACCGTTAATGGATATAGTGGCGCTCTACCAGGCTCCACTGGACGATACAATTCGCCCGACAGTGAATTACCAGCTAGTAGGACGCGTCCATTTATATGGAATTTTTATAGAAAGCGAAAGTTAGTGCACGTGGACAGGCTACATGAAAGTTCAAAGCGTGCAGCTAAAGCGTCAACTGTGAGATGCAATTGTGATCATGTGCTGCCTGCGTGTGCTTTATGTACAGGAAGGCTAGATCCAATGCAGCCACAAGAACCAATTGAACAGCTTTCTGTACAGGAACGTGTAGCACTTGTTGATCCCAGTTTTCATCCGGTGTTGTCATTCTCTGATGGTATGTTTACTCACATAATACAAAAAATGTTTAAACTGGAGCTTTATTCAATTCTGATATATATTCACGTATAGGACATAATGTGTGTATATAATTTAGGAGAGTTCGTACTTTATACACATTCATAAATTAGACTTTCCTACAGTGTTCAATTTTTTAATGAAAGCTCAAAATTGTTGAGTAACAACGAAAAATTTTCTAGCTGTATCTCTCACATTTTTTGTTTATTGTAGAAATTGTACATGGAACACATTTAGAAGCTATTATGAAATCAGTGGAATGGCAACAGAAAATGTTTAGAGGCAATTTGCGAGTTACCCGAGTGAAAGATAAAGATAGCAATGAAAGAAGAAATAAAAAACTTCCTAATAGAACGAAATATACCGCGCGATTAAAGAAATCATCCTCGACTATTCTTACAGCAAGTATGTATCTCGAGAACGTCATTTTGCAATATATCGTTCTTACTTATTAAAAGAGTGAGTCACTCCCGTTGTTTGCTTTTTTCTTCGGTCGTTCAATAACTTGTACCTCTTGTAACACAGGGATCAAGAGAAAAATGTTAAAAAATGGAAAGAGAAATAGAAATCTCAGCCATGAGAGAAGCGTGCCTGGATTGAGCAAGAAAAAAGTATCAAAGTTGCCGACTGAGGATGACGACGACGTTAGCGCGCTTTCAAGTTCCAGCAAACACTCATCCCCAGTGCCTTCTCCATTGCAACACGTTACTGCCTCGACGGAGAAAAACGTTGTTAAAGAAAAAAGTTCCAATTCGCATGGGTAAGCGACGCAACGTTTACGTATCAATTGCTTTTCCATTAGCGAAATCACTATATCGATCCGCACGCGAAGTTTACCATAATACAGAGTATGAGGTACTTGGGAATATGAAATGGAGAATGATTGTGTTTACTACTCGTAAAATCAGCCGTCATTGTCCCCCTGTTAATTCATGAGAAGATACTAATAAAGTATTATTTTGCAAACTTTCCATGATTCATTTTTAATATTTTTTTAGGCGTTTGCGACAAAACTCGTACGACATCGACAATATAGTCATCCCTTATAGTGTCGCTGCTTCAACTAGACCTGAAAAGTTACAATACAAGGAAATATTGACACCAAAGTAAGATATTACACATCTATAATTCGCTGTTGTCTCAATTTCCAAACAAGTTTAATTTAACGTCGTTATTATTGTATATTTTAATAGCATTATTTTATTAACATTACTCTCTTATTAAAGATGGAGATTGTGCGAGGAACCCATGAAAATGGATGTAAAAAACGGTGTAATGCACATGTCTGATCAGGACAGTGACGTAAGTAAATAATGAGAGATAATCACGATAAAATTAAGTAACATATTATCTTCTCTTTCGTAACTACAATTAATTCATGAATCATATGATTCTGCCAGTTTGAAGACATGTCGGACGAGACGATCGCTCTGAGGCATGAACGTAGCGAACGTGAGGAATACAAACGTTTTATGACGTATCTCAACACGCCAAATCAACCTCGCATTCGTAATCGTCGTATCGACAGCAGAGCAGACAGCGGTGCGAACACGCCAGGTACGTCACCTCGCGTTTAATCATAAATTATCATGCCGATACTACAAACTGTTTGCTACTATTCTAATTATTTTATAATTTTTTCTTTTTTTGAGATATTTTTTTAAACGGTTCTTTTGATATTGGCACAACTATGTAGCACATTAAATCAATGAAATTATATCTTTATGAAAAAAATATATATATTCTCCTTTAGATCCTATGTCGCCGCACGCGAGCAGTGACTTCGGTGGAGACGTGACGTCTCCAATCACGTCTCCACCTGCCACTCCGTCTCAGGTGCAGGACATAGAGCCATCGGGTTTAGATTCGCACCGACCGTCTGCTTTACAAAACTCCCTGCGACGTCGCACTATGCCCACTTTAAGATTTGGGAAAGATGATGCTACAGTCACATTTACCGAAGATGAGAAGGAAGTAAGTACTTGCAGTATAATGATATCTCGTTTAAATAAATATCATATGATATCGTAACGTCCCTGAAATTTTCGTACAGATATTGCCGTATGAGCCAAGAGTATTTCCATTATCCGAAGAGGTTTACGACAAGATGTTGGAAGTGATGCCGGACGGACACTGGCAAGCTTCGTCGACGTCTTTATGCTCGCGTGACGAAGACAAGGGCGATGATGTACGTACATTATACTTGTGCTAATACCTCTTGCATCGAGTATCTAAGTGAGAAGTTTTAATTATATAAAATGTATGTGGGTGTGCTAGTACTGATTATTAATATACACTTTGAGCCAACTTTCATGGCTCCTCTCGAGGCTGTTTTCGGTAAGCAGTACCACTTGACGCTTCATACTTTTCTCTAACGTAATTGGTTTTATTTTTCATCTCACATACACATAGACACACAATTAGCAAATGTTTAATGACGAAAGAAAGTATTGCGTTAAGTTAATACGATCGTTACGTATTTTATAGAATCTTTTACACGACTCTAGTTTGCTCCTTGGTTCACGCAGCTACCATATGAGAGCTTGCAACCTTAGAGTTTTTTCGCAAAGTGATCAATCGGACACAGGTGATTGCCAACGATAATGATTGTATTTAACTGATCGTTTCTACATTTTTAGGAAGGTGAAATGGATTCTCCCGAATCGGATTCAACCGAATCAGCTTGTTGCGATATAGATGGTGAGGATCCCAATGATCCTGAATGGACGGTAGCTGACGATAGAGACACTGAAAAGGAGAGAATACGTCCGACGGCTAAAAGATAGGATATAAAACTCTTAATAAATACCGTATGTCTACATCGTTACTATATGCAGAAGCTACCTGTCAATTGTTATATATACCTGTCGGTCATGTAACATTGCACCTTAAGTTAATTACAAACCTGTAAAGTGTATTATAAATATAAATTTTATAACTTCATTCTCTCTGCTTAAATTAATGGAAAAACCTTAATTATTGCTTTTTTTTATTGCTATTTTGGCCAAAGCATTAGAACTCTAGCGTCGTATTACGTTTAGAATACGCATTATTGATTTTCCTGCTCTGTTACACAAATAGTAGATAGTATTAATTCTCTGAATGAAGTGGAATCTCACAACAAATTGAGTGGTTTTGTATAAAACTGTATTTATGTTGCGATCGGAACTCTTCACTTTAAATAAAAGTGCCAATCGAAATGTTCTATAGCACTATGTACCTTCCAATATATACATGCTTTTTCTATTTTGTGAGAGAGAATATACACCGCAGTCTGCGTGACATACTCTACAAAAGATGTTAAGATTACAATGCTTAATGTACGTTACAATTTTATTCATTATATCAAAACTTGTATTTAAATCCTTGTACATTGTCCGTCACATAACTCTTGCACCTAATTTCGCAAACGTAATTTATGTAACAGTCAAAATCAGTTTCGTTAAGTATGGATTTTTTTTTAGAATTAGGATAATCCTGTTTTAATTTTCATATATGACCGAGTTGTGTCTTAAGATATTACTATTACACTTATACAGGTAAGGATAACGTTATAAAAATTAAAATTATAAAAGAGAAATTGTAAATTTATGTATCATAGGAGATATTCTTGACATAGCTTGTGAAAATTTGATGTAGAACAAAAAAACTATAAAAATGTGTTATCAGTTAAATTCTGATGCTCTGTATTTTGACTGTTATGTTCTTATCATTGGTATGATTTGTGAAGCATATATTCACTTGTTAATTTAAGCGTTCATAAATAAAGTCTTGTGTCACTGTGATTTCGCAATTTTCTAATAGTCTGTGATACTACATGTATTTTCTTTCGTATTAAAAGTTTTATAACCAGGTAAAATGTCTACGAATTCTTAAAAGTCGCATGCGTTTCAATTTTGTATATCACTTTTACGAAATGCAAATAAAAATAGGTGACAACAAAAATTGTTCTTTCTTTCACAACATGCAAATTCTCATACAAATTTGTCAGTATATGTATGTACTTATTTGTCTTCACATACACATACACAGCATTTCTTTATTATTAAAATAATGTGACTAACACCAGGAAGCAAATTTCTATAGTTTTACTACAATTCTGCATTTTTTAAGTTTTGCTTCAAACATCTTTTTGATATATTAACTTACAATAAATAATTATGAAAATACTGTATACATTTTGCAACTGCATTCTCTCACGTAAAACGAAATATAGCTATTATTATCAAAATACAAAATAATTTCATTTCCAAGTTTTCGTATATTTCAAAAATAACACTATAAAAGTACAAATATATAGAGATTAATAGCAGTGACACGATTTAGCGATAAGAAAGTCACTTATTAAATTATTTATTTTTATCTAACTGTATTCAGATAAATCATGACTTTACTCATGTATATGTACTCATCCACTTCCAAAACAAACGAAACCAGTATCCAGAGTTTCTATATCCACTGTAACTGCAGTATGTGTAGAAGAAAACGTTGGAATACAAATTAACCTGACCATCTGATTTTCTTCACCTACAAGTGTTAAACGTACTTGGATTAATATTGCAAATATGAAAAGTTATCAAAATTTGTATGAATGACTACATTGTAGTATCAGAAGCAGGGAAACAAATATATTATGTACTATATAATTTCGTGTTTAGTACTTTTTAACGTAACTAAAGTTTAAAGTAATCTTATCAATTTTTTAAAATGTAATCTTTATCTCTCTTTTATTTAATATTTACCTTTCCACAGTTTTGTCTCAAATTTATCAGTGTTACCCACAAAGTATATATCCGGACAGTAGTTTATGATAAATGGATCTTTTACAGAGTAAGGGTTCACCGGTAATGTGTCTGGAGCAGTCGGGCACATATGCTTCCAAAGCAGCGTTCTTTCCAGCCAGTCTAAAGGAGAAATGTCTGTCTCACCAGTTGCTCTTATGATATCTTCAATAGGCTGTCCACTGCTGCCCATTATTACACGTTCGGCGACTTTGCCGATCCACGGATTAGTCGCACCTTTAAAACTTTGAAATCTAAAAAATGCATTATTTTTATCAGGATTGTACTTGCACGTGGATTTAGGATAGAAAATTTTATAAATCCATAATATTTTATAAAAAATTAGATATGTATCGATTCTGAATTGCTGTAATGCTGCAAAATCTTCTCATAAATGTAAATTAACAAAAGAAACTTTTAAAACTTTCCTCTGCTATGCAACAATAGAAAAAAAGATATTCGAATAACTCGAAAGAGCTAATCTTATCTCGTTCATTGAGAAGTCGAAATGTATATTTACTTTATGTAATTGATATGTATATTTGTACAATACCTAGATGTTAGTGGTAATATACACGGATGTAGTGGTTTCTGTGGCAACATAGCATTGGTAGGATCGTGCTGACCTGGCATTAAAGTGATGCAACAACATTCTGCTATTTCAGAAAGAAATGCGTCCACAAGTGTCGTTGCCACAGCAACTTCCTTCGTTATAGCGGCATCCTGCGCCTTCCCTTCAGCGTGTCCCATTAATGTATTTGTCTTAGTGACAGTTTTAACAGAATTACCTGTATAAAATGCAATTTCGTGAATAAGAATTGTATTACAATTATATGATTAGAGGCATTAAAGATTGATTCAATATACCAGCAATAATAACTCGAACAATGTCAGTAGCGTTTTCTTGCGCCTCAATATTGCCCGCCATTCCACATATCCATTCGGTTAAAAGACTTAATGATACATTGTTTGAGGTATTTGCCAGGTCGAGTCCAGATAGGAACACCAACTTTCCACTGCACTTCGGGTGCAGTGCTGGTGAACTTCTAGGCACGCAACCAGGAAAACACCATTCCTTGATCTAAACAAAATATTTAAAAAAATATGTGTATTTTAATTTTAATACACACTTATATATACCTCAAAACTGCCGTTTTTGTCTTTGTAGCCTAAAATGGCACACACAACACCTGTAACATAGTTCTTCAAATCAGCATCCACGACTACTAATTTAATACGTAGCATTTCATCTTCCAAGAAGAGTTGATCCTTTTCTGAGCAATAATTAGATCTTGGTTCAGGCAACGTGAGTTGATGATCCTCACTTAATTCATGTAATATCGATGGTTTCCACTTTTGATGTTTATAAAGTGTTCCAATTATCACGCACTCTTGTCCTTCAAAATCTTCCAATTCTGCTAACTTCAGTATCTGAACTTCTCCTAGAAAACAAAAGATAAAACAATAAAATGTTTACTTGCTTAATTTTGTAATTGCAATCACAAAATGTTTGCGTACAAAAAACTTTACTCTCACAATAAAGTAAAATTTTGTCTAAAATACCATTCGCTCCAAAACTCACCCCATTTTGCGACAACTCGTGATACCAATGTCTCTCTCAACTCTGCCAATCTTACTGCATATATGCTGCAGAATTGCTTGGAGAATTCAACCAATTTATCATCAAAATCACTGGTCAAGTCTTCATATTGTACTGACTGTCTCTTCAATTCCTGTGGCTTTTCATTTCCCGGTTTTGAAAGGTTTCCAGCAGATTCGTTAGTTATGTGCACCATTGTTAACAAATATATCCTACATAGTAAAAAACTCACGTGTATTAAAAAAAACTTTTGCATACAATAAAATGAATATTTAAGTATCTATTTAATCTTTTATTGATATTATACTCATTGATCGCTTTAACACAATAAAATGTGTTCCAATATATTTACATTATTGTGCATTCGCGTATACATGACATAATAAAAAAATTGTAAAAAATTTAGTAATTATTAAAAGATCAATTTTACCTTCGAATCACATGTAACTATTCTTCAATCGTTATTTTTTCTCTAAAAAGCATTCACAATATTGAGATGTCAACAATTACATAAAAATTTATAAATATCTCGTGCAGATGCACTAACAATACTTGTACTCCAATTCTAACCTTTTCTCCGTATTTATTTTTTTCACAGTTTTCGTTATTTTCTACAGATATCGAGGGCTCTTGTTTCTCGATATTTTCAGTATTGATTTGTATCGTTTTATTTACAAATACACACAATATTTATCTAAAAATATACAACATTGATATACACGCGAGCGCTTTTCGCGCCTTTTCAACTTTTATTTGGCAAGAGAGACAAGATGGTTCTAAAGGCGGTATTTCATAGGCCGATATTCATAGTCCGTTCTTATATTTAAGATCATCTTAAGTACCATCTTAAGATGCCATCAACCAATCAGAGAGCCGTATCAGCAGCTTAAGACATTACTTAAGATGATTTTGAAATAAGAATCGACTTTGAATACCGACCATAGAGTCCCTAGAAAGAGGGATCACAGGAGCGAAAGATATTCTATACACTACGTGACAATAATCAAAGCTACGCATCGTTGAATAAATTTATAAAAAGGTAATTCGAATCTTCCAGCATCTTCTCGATAACACACTTAAACGGAATAATTTGCCACTTTATTTCGAGTGTTTAGGTTTTATAGAGGACTGCGTTCGGAAACGTCACCCGAGTGCACTCATGTATCATTTTATCCTTGTGTTTCACCGAATGTTAAACAAGGATAAAAAGACACACGAAGCACTTGGGTAATATTTCTGAACGCAGAGGAAGTGATTCAAATTAACATTTATGGATAGAAATTTATTTCTTTTACATAAATGAAAATTATGTAAAATTATCATTTCGGAAGGCCCTTCTCAGTCGCGCTAATATTTCATCATGTATATTTCGCAATTGAAACGAGATTTTCAAATGGCGCGTGTTTACGTTTTTTTTTTGTTTTTTTCCCCCCAAAACACGAACGTCCGATTTTAAACGCGAAGATTTCTTAACTATATAGA
>QKQZ01052186.1:0-30213 GCA_003595255.1 Solenopsis fugax
CTATATTTTTTTTTAATAAAAAGATTATATACATATATAATTCAAGGGTATATAATATCTTTTAAAACAATATTGCATAATCTGTATAAGAGGAAATTTATATTAAGACTTGTATTGCAGATGCAAGACAAAATTACGCTCTAACTGTAAAAAGATTGTGCTTAGACTATTTTTTTTTTAATTTCAGAGAATTCCTCTTGAGGCCATATAAAAATAAAATCCTTTAAAACTTATGAAGGATTTAGCTAATACAAAGACTTTTTTGGATGCATTGTCGATAAATATTCAACTAATCAGTTATATAACTAATCAGTTTCCATTGCAACATTTTTTAAGTGCTTGTGTATGTGTGTGTGTGTGTGTGTGTGTGTGTGTGTGTGTGTGTATGTGTTTCATCGAGTTTCATTGCACATCTCTTTTATAATTAATTTATCTCGTTCTATAAATTTTATAATATTGTAAAACTTTAAAGAATAATGTATCAAGATATATACAGCAAATTCTTCACTGTAACTTTAACATTATCAAATAACAAATTACGTGACTGCATTATGTAAGAATTGAAACGTTTGTCATAGTAGTGAAACAGATATAAAATCTAATTAAAAGTGATTAATGAGATTTAATAATCTACCATTAATCTATAATCGGTAACATATAATTGTAAATGTCACGATAATTAATATTAATCAATCCTTACACGTAAATTGTATTTTCGTGTTATGTACGACTTTTAAGTACGCTATTATCTATTCTTTTTTTTCCTTCATCCTATTTTTCCCTTTCTCTTCATTACTTTAGTAATCAATTTTTTTACAAATTTTCTATATTTTATAACTTTATTGTGTATAATAAAATATTTGGAAACTGAATTACTTCCAATTTCTTCACACGTCTCTTCGTATGTCATGTGTAGATGATTAATACATATATGTTTAATTAAATTGTCTTTTTTTGTAATCCAAATTTATAAATAATTAACATAAAAAAACACAATTTACTATTATAATGTAAGTATTTTACATAATATAATAATCAATATGCTTATTGCATCACATAAAAAAATGAGAAAAAATAGTAATCTTATGTATCTTATAGTATAAAAATGATATGTAAACAATATGGGATTAGTTTTTTCAAGACTTTCTCCAAATTTTAAACGTCTCAATCTGATTCTTTTCAAAGAATCAGATTGAGACGTTTAAAATAGCGTCTATTTTTTTACCTTGAATATTTTCATTCAAGAACAATGAAAGTAGATATACAGATTTCCTGATTCAAGATGTTGACAAAACCGAGTAAAGAAGCGTAGTATTTAGAACAGGTTTTACAAGTCGTTCTGTGCGTTCTACGAGCGTGTTATGCGGTTTTAGAGGATAAAGAGAGAGGATAGGAAGGAAAGATTATTCTGCGGCGGGGGTAGACTACTGATGAACGGACAGATGTAACGTAAAGTGCAGAGGCCACCACTGCAAGACACACATTACATCGGGCGTTCTGATCATTCGCTTCGCGGATTCGGCCGACCAACACTCGTGCAAAGCGTCTTTTATTCGTGACTCCAACCGTATATAATTCTAGCAAACAATCTTTGCTTAGTCCACGCCAGTTCAGTTGTCCGAGTGCTTGGCTGGGTGCCAGAAGAATTGTGAAATGCGATTGAAGTTCAGTGGTGATCCTTAATCAAGAATATATCGGAAAGAAGATATCGATGAAAGACACCTTTTTCATATAGTAAGTCGGTCTTTTATTTCAATAATAAATTGTAAATTTCTGAAAGCAATTAGATGTAATAATGGAAACATATTTTAAAAAAAGTATGATCACAATTTTTCTATATAGAGATACATATGATTAAAGTGTCATGTAATAATTTTGTATCTTTTCTGAAAATAATTTGTAAATATTATCACACAACACTTCGGTTTATAATTTTATATTTAAAAAAACGTGTCTTTTATAATACATGTATATTTTATAACATATATACCAATTTTTTTTTAATTTCAAACAGCTAATAAAACATTCAATGACTGTTCTTTCTCAATTGCTCAAATTGTTGTAAAATGATAGCGAGAATTGTTAGCTATAATATTATCATATTAATTCTTTACTTCACCATGTGTGACGTAAAGGACGTTTTAGTTAAATAATATCAGCAAAAGTTATTGAAATTTTAAATCAGCAAGCTTGCTAGATTTATTCCTTTTTTTTCCTAATCAGTGACAAAAAATTTGATAAATTTTATCTCTGAAACCAGTTACAAAAAACAAAATAACGAATAATTAGCTTGTGCAATGTGACTTAAGCAAAGTGACT
Source organism: Solenopsis fugax (assembly GCA_003595255.1). Classification (NCBI taxonomy): domain Eukaryota; kingdom Metazoa; phylum Arthropoda; class Insecta; order Hymenoptera; family Formicidae; genus Solenopsis; species Solenopsis fugax. Next base: position 2,320 of record QKQZ01052186.1, read on the forward strand.
TATGACTTATACATCAACTATGATCGGGAAGTGTATCAACACATTTAAATTTAAAAAATAACTACACTGGTCGAAAGCAAATCTTAGTTCAATAACAATTTTCTAAGTGAATTTATATACACTTACAAATTCCCTCCAAGTTCCTCTGCGCGCAGCATGTTCATCGGATTTAAAAAGCAGCCGATAGGTAGAACCAAAAATGTAATATCACATCTTTTTATCCTGAAACTTGTGAATTTATGAAAAATGTGCTGCGAAAAATATTACTTCGGTCAGGATTTGAAAAAAAAGAACAGGAAGAGGATCGTAAAGATGTTTATCAGCAAAAATTATTTAATTGATTAATAATTTAATTTCATGATATATATCTCATTCTACCAGCTGCATTATAAGACTGGCAAGCATGCGGCACGCTGTTTAAGGAAACTTGTAATAATAAAATAATCTATGAAATTTTTATATCTTTGGTAATGCTTGAGAGATGTGACACATATACATATATATACATCTTTATTAACTATTTTTCTTGTACACACTTCTTTTCTTTTTATATTTTGTTTATTAACAATCGGCCCTATAACATAGAATTTAACATTTAATCAGTTGCGGAACTGCAAATAAATAATTGAATAACACAAGGCTATTGAATGTGCGTCAAGTATAGTGTAACATTGACTCAGACGACGAAGGGATAAATATCGAACTAGTTGACCTTGCAGCTAAACTTCGTTCGACTCGTGAAGGATTAAGATTAAAATACAGCATTTCTGCATTGAGAGAGAAAGGTATTCTGGAAAGATATTAACATTCTCTCACATTTTCTGTTCCAAATCGTTTTATTAGATCCAAAAGAATACTTTAACGATTTAGAGAGCCATTTAAAATCGTACCTTCTTAATAATAGCATTCTCCATTCAGCAAAGGAGTGAAACTGACTTGATTCTTTTTAAAGTATGAGAGTAACATAAATATTCAAAAAGTCCGATAGAAGCAAATGTATCATGTTAATTTGATTACAACAAAATTAGCATGAATATCATGTTTTTCTTTAGTTTTTTAGAATATTATACTTTTAAATAACGGATTAAACCAATTCTGAATGTTCCTGATTGATATTCATGAGTTAAAAAAAAATTATATTAAAAAATATCAAAATTAGTTGTCAAAAGGAAATACGATATAAATATAAAATTTTCGGCTAGAACCAAAGAAGTCCAGAGATGTTTATTACTTTTTTAATGGATTCCTAAAAATATTCAAAACATAAATAATTTATTCGTAAACCTAATATGTCCAGAAAAAAATTATCATATTTGTACAAAGAGAAATATAAAAAAATATTTTTGTTAGAAACAACGCGTAAAATTTTCTAAATAGAAAGTGAAAAAAATTATTGCTTTATATTTTAAATAATATTTCATTCTTCGCTTTTTATTAATATTATGAAGAAAGGTTAAATGTAAAATGTTATAGGATAAATAAGTAATAAATATAAAATTCCCACAAAAACCAAAGTCCAAATGTATTTTATTTCTTTCTTTTAAATAAATTCTCAAAAAATTAATTAAAGCACAATTTTATTCCATTATATGTTCGGAGAAAAATTACGATACTTATCTAATTAATTCCAAGATAAGCAGTAATTTTCCTGAAAATTCAATATTTTGGACTTGTTTGAATTTTTTAGGAAACTCTTCAAATATATTCCATTGTATTAATAAAGTAATACGTAAATATAAAAGAAGAGAAACATAAATAATAAAAGTTGGATGCTTAGGAGATTCTAAAGCAAATTACCGACATTGTTTTTATTAGAAAATAATTTTGAATTGGCTTTACAAAGAGATAATCAAATCCAATCATTTTACATAATTAAAGTATGCACAAAAATGAAAAGAGCAAAGAGCGATTTCTTGCAAAAAAAAAAATTTTAACACATTAATATATACGAAAAATGTCCGTTGTTAGCATGAAATCATTCTTTGCCCTCTTCGTTTTTGTGCGTATTTTAATTGTATAAAAGAATTTGGAATTGTGTGTGTGTGTGTTTGTTTGTGTGTGTGTAAAGCCAATGCAATGATATTTCCTGGTAATAAAATGTTACTTGCTTTACAGAATTTCCTTACATTTTTAAAATTTAGAATTGCTTTAAAATACGTATACTAGGAAAGATCTCCGTTCACGTTATTATGGTTACAAATCTTTCCGCATCTGAAATTATACAGATTGAATATGCATACACTGACAATTAAGAATTTTATCGTCTCGGACTTAATTAATTCTAGAAGGGAAAACGACGACTGAATTATGGACAGAACACTGATACGCGTATAATTTTCGTATTTGATTTTTAATTATTGTTAAATTCGTACTGCGACTGAAGAGGACATTACAATGTCAATAATAGACCGAATTAAACGAGCGAAAGAATGTTTCGCTCGTTTAATTCGGTCTATTATTAACTACACGTTTAGTTTTTTGCTAATCTAATTAATAATCATGTTGTTGACATTAATTAGAAAGGAATGTAAATATCGAAATATTAGTCACACAACGAAAGAGAGAGAATTATAGAAAGAATAGCTTATATATGTATAAAAATATACCTTGAACTACTCTAAGCGTGAAGATATTTCTTTTTCTTTACTGAAATTCTGCAACAACCATGCCGAGTCTTTCATAACTTGAGCATTTCAATTTCCTTTCTTAATACATCTTTGTACACGCATGTATATCATTTACATTTTCTTAACACTGAAACATTTTCTTCTATCCTTCATGGACGTGAGAGCGTAAAACTTGATATAATGTAAACAACATCTCAATCTACTATCGTTCATTTCTGACTACAAATTATGCTGTATTGTTATATAAGATGCATAATGCACTGCATTCTGGCATAAAAATATTATTAGCTACCTTATAATCTATCTTGAGAAATGTAAATAGCAATTGATATGCTATAACTTGTAATTTAGAAGCGATACAAAAGAACAATATATATGTGATATCAATTATCCTTGCACGCGCACATGTGCGCGCCAGAAAAAGTATAATTGATATCACCTTGTAGCATGAAAATCAAATATGTGAAAAAAATCATACGCGGTATAATGCTGAGAACGATAGAGCGTTGGAATTAAGCTAAGAATAAGAATGTAGAGTAGAACGTAATTTTTATATCTTACGTCACATAGATACGATCGGATGCAGATAATATCATGGCAAATTAATGTAATAGCAAGCAGAGTCACTGCTAACTCGCGTTACGCACAGTGTATAATGGAAATAAAATGTAATGAAATTATATCAGCACGAATTATCGTAAGTACTTCGAAGTTCAGCTATTTCTTCTGAATATTTGCGTTATGATGACATAAGAATTTATGCCGATTTAGTCACGCAAGTGTTTATGCACGCAATATTAGAGGCATTACTCGTACTTGTAAAGAACATTGATAAATAACTCTTGGGAAATAATTCAGCTGTCTAATAACCTAATAAATGATATTTATATATGTGATTTAAGTAGACAAGTACATAGCATTCCATAATATGTGTGCAATGTTTAATTACTGAAAATCTTGTATCTCTTATCTTTAGCGTGCAAAATGCTTTTAAAAATAGACTAATATCAACGTACGCTAGCCGAGAAGTTACACGAATAAAGAAAAACTGATTTGCAGAACTATAAATCATATAAATATCTGCAAAGTGTATTAATCTATTTAAATCATTTTCATATGTTCTTTTATAATTTTTATAATGAATACATATTAATACATTGAGAAAGAAAATTGTTAACTTGACGAAATTTTTCAACTCAATTAAATTTTTTACAGTTCAAGTATTTGTGTATTTGACTTAACTACATATATTAATACATTAATTTAAATCAATATAATCAATATAAATTGGTTAACTAAGACATCATTACATACAAAAGCATAAAAGGTAAAATAGAAGTAAATCAATAGGTGAAAATTAAATAATAATTAACTTAGATCTTGATTGTATGATATACATAAGAAACTTTAATTAATGTACGTTTCAGACGTTTTTATTCTTTTTCAGCACAAATTATTTTGATCGAATTGAATTAACTACGTAAGAAATAATTATAATTGTTAATGATGCAGTTTTGGAGTGATCTCAACTATTTATTAATTCGGTCATTATTTTGAGTCAATAATGATCGAATTAATAAATAGTTGAGATCTGAACATGATAAGAATTTAAATAACTATTAAGATGAAAAATAATACGTTAAACAGGATTGAAGAAGCTATAAGGAAATTAAGAATGCTTAAAATATAATACTCGTTAACATTTTAAGAATTCGACTGTTGTGTAATAATTTGACATCCGACAATCCAATAAACACATTATTTTCATTTAGCATTTTTAAAACATTATTTGATTAATATTTACTGAATTCTTACCATGATGCATAGCTAAAAAAACACATGAATATATCAGTAACTAAATTCAACGACTTGTATCGCCCGTGACTATGGAAATTTTTGTTCCAAAAGAAAGGAAGGGGAAGGTAGCCAGTGAAATTACAAAGTACGAAATTTTTTCTTATTAATTTAATTATCTGTAATTTTAAAAATTGCAAACGAGGAAATTCTCTATTGCTTCCTGCTTATACATTCGTCAATTTTTATCGCCAATGTCTTTCGCTAAATTAGGATAGACATGCAAAACGGCCAAGTTGTGCAATCACATTTACGTGCTCGTAGCCATATTTTTAATAATTTTAAAGCAAAGAAAGAACTCTCTGCTATACACAACGCGAAGACGAAATCGTCAGTATTAGCCAAATTAATTTTCGTAAACTCAGGAACAAGATCCCTCTTTTCATTTTTCAAGGAACTTTTGTTACTTTTAAAAAACTCAACTATCTCTTTCACAGACTTAAGGATTACTTTTTTAAATTAAATTTTTGGATTTCTTGGGGGTGGATTTTCAAGCTGAATTTTGGATGTGGATTGTTTCACACCTAATCCACACAAAATTTGCTGAGTAACTCCATGTAAATATTTCAATAACTTTTGCGTTGCATTTTAACATCAGCCTCGTATAATTAATTAGTCATTTAAACAAGACGTATGTATAATAATACAGAACGTGTCATGCGTATCAGACATAAGATATTCAATTTTCCGCAGTGTGTTTAATTCGTAAATTTTAAAAATTGCAAATAATATAAGCTTGTTAACATGCTGTAATGAACTTGTTAATATGTAATAAATTATTATAAATCTCATTTTATGTAATTACACAGATTTGCGAGGTTTCATCGTTTGAGATTTATAAGTAGCTTGCTACGTAATTTTTTTTATGAATATAAATCCATTTATATAATTATCTCTTATTTGATTTGCAATAGAACAGCACTACTCCATCTTGCATAACGCGGCAAATTAATTGTTATATCATCAATTTGAAAATGCATCTAAAACAGCTAAAACAACTGGAAAAACATTAACTACAAATTAATTTTTAAAATTATAATAGCGTTAATAGATTATCAATTTAAAATAAGATAAAAAGACGGTGTGTAAAATGGTCGATTTTGGCTTTTGGAATAGTAAATGCTTTCTTGTAGTTTTTGAACTGTGCTGAATCTGATTTTAATCTTTAAAAAATTTATATTTATCTGGAAAATATACAGCACGCGAGAAACATCTAAATTAGTAATGTTAAGAGATGTTTACGATCGTATTCATTTTTTATGTTTCTCCTACTAATAAAACATGGTAATGCTTTCATCTCTAATAGTTCATTCTATTTAATAAAAAAAAATCTAAAAGTTATTAATATCCAAAAACAAAGGCATTATCGATGAGAATTGTTTTAAATATTGATTACTTAAGAGTATTATTGTTCATTACGTTTTTCAGTGTCTTTAGAGCATTTTGTATTCTATTTTATTGTATTCTTTTTTATCTCTGAAATTCGTGCAAATGTATTTTTAAAAACCATGATTCGCTTTGAGGCTTAATAAGACTTCACTTATAAATTTATGTTGTTCACATATTAGTCGATTTTCGCTCAACATTGTTTATTTTACTGTAACTTTACACTTTCATTAACATATTACTTTCATAATAGCATATCATTCTCATAATAGCTTATTAATTTTAATACTTTCTCGAATTAAAATTTTTTAAAGATCAAAATCAGATTTAACAATCTAAAAATACACCGTTTTTACTTGCCACTCCAGGGATCAAACCAGCTCATTTTTACTTTCATCGTCGTTTGAAGGAAAACCTAACTAAGGAGAGACAGTACAAATCGACAAGATATTCGTGCGATTCATGTAATTTCGTAAATGGCAATCCCAATTCAGATGCTTCTCAATCGATAAAGAAACTAGTAATAATCGTTTACGCAATGCTCAGCACTTGCACAATTTCCGGTTTATGCCAGCTAATCTCAATTCTTATTTAATAAATTAATAGTCGCGTAACGACGCACTTGACCAGTTCTTCAGCTGTATTACCATTTGTATCACGTCGTGGAAATCGTCATTTTTTGCAATACAAATCAAAACATAAAGAGAGTAATATAACGATTATATTGCAGGTGAACGAAAGAGACGAAGAGAATCTCGTAAGAGAAAACTGGAACACGAAGCAATCTGAGCGGAAATTATTGAAGAAATATCACGAAGAATAGAAGTCTTTGTTTCGAATAAGTACTCTACGAGAACGGCGTGTGCAGAAGAAATCGTATATGCAATCCAAGCGTAGGATAAATAGAATGCAATCACACGAAGAAAACAACATATAATGTTAAAATAAATATTATATACAATTCAAATTGTCACAAACTAAAATACCTAACGTTTCTAAAAAACGTAAAAATTCGGAGATTACGTACAAATTTATTTTCATGTACGTACTAACATACTCATTGATTATTGAGGCTCGAAGATAAAATTGTCGAGAACAAGGTCTAATCTAATATTAGCTGCGTCTAATAATTCTTCCAACATACAACTACAACAATAAGTAGCCGCTAATGACTCTTCACACATGCAATGTTATACATTAGACACACATAATTCACCCCACCTACGCAACAGTCAGACAAGCATTTTTTTGTTCCCAATAAGTCGATAAACATGAGTGATTCGCTGGTTGGCCGCGTACCAGTGAGCGTGATTGTGAATAGCGTGAAAAAATGTGATTAGGATTGCTGATGTAATCCATAGTTTGATTTTTGTATTCCGCATTAAGATTTTGAATTCTGCATTAAAAAATTTTGTATTCTAAATATAAGACTCTTTGCAGTATGGTCGTATCGTCCCAGTGAATAGTAGGCGGGTACCAATATTCTAGAAGAAGATAAACGTGAGTGAAGAGATAGAAGGAAAGTGCGTGCGGCAGATAGTGCGAAAAATATTCTCAGTAGGTCAATCAAATCTGTAAGTCATGTCGGCGAGAAGGCGTGCAGTAAAAGACCTGCAAATATCGCGCACTCGAATGGTCGATATTCAATTCAAGGATCTTTCATTTGATGTTCAAACTGGATATCGCAGGACTACGAAGCAAATCTTGAAGGGTATCAATGGAATCTTCAAGGCTACGGAACTGACGGCTATTATGGGACCGTCCGGTTCCGGGAAGTCCACGCTGCTGAATATTTTGACTGGATTTCAACAGGGACAATTGACAGGCACGGTTGAGTATATTAGTAGCGAGGGTAAGCAGAATTGGATTATGTACAAAAAGCACTCGTGCTACATCCAACAGATGGACAACTTGTACGGACTGTTCACCATTCAGGAGAGCATGATGATGGCGACCTATTTGAAGCTCGGCAACGTGACGAAAATATTCAGAAAGACACTGATCGACAACATCTTGGAGACGCTGAAACTATCGCAGGTAAAAGACACAAAAGTCGATCAACTTAGTGGAGGACAGAAGAAAAGGCTGAGCATTGCCTTAGAGCTAATTGACAATCCGCCGATAATGTTCCTGGACGAGCCGACCACTGGCCTAGACTCGTTGGCGTCCATACAGTGCATCAACGCGTTGCAGACTTTGGCAAAGAGTGGCCGAACGGTGATCTGCACCATTCATCAGCCCAGCGCTGCGCTCTATCAACTGTTCGATTATATTTACTTGATAGTCGATGGCCAATGTTTATACGCCGGCACGCCTGACAATACAGTGAGCTATTTCGCCCAGCAAGGCTTTCAGTGTCCCCAATATCACAATCCCGCGGACTACATGTTGGAGGTGAGCAATCAGGAGTACGGAAATTACACTGATCACTTGGTTGCGGCGGCCAAGAAATATTGCCAGAGAGAGGAGACGCCTCTAAAGATGCGTATACATAGGGAAGCATCGTTCCATAACGAAAAAATGAAAATGTCGATTGCCCCACCCTCGGAACTTGCAAAATTTAAGGTACTCGTATACCGTTACGCCCTTATAGTACATCGAGATTGGTCGGTGAACCATATCAAAGCATTCTTTACCTTCCTCGTGGCTATCCTGTTGGGCTTGACGTTCCAGTATGCCGGCAAGGATGCCAGCAAAACCCTCGACAACATAAGTTTCATTGCGATAACCGTGATATACTTTCAGTACATTAGTATAATGCAGACCGTGTTAAAATTCCCTTTGGAGATAGACATTCTGAAGAAAGAGCGCTTTAACAATTGGTACCAGCTGAGGACTTACTATATGGCCACAATGGTGATTAGTATGCCGTTAACTGTATTAACCACTTTTATTTACATGGTTACGTCTTACCTGCTAACCAGTCAACCTCTGGAATGGTCTCGGTTCTTCATGATTCTACTCATCATAGTCCTAATGGCTTTCACTTCGGAGAGCGTAGGCTTGGGTCTAGGGACACTTTTCAATCCCATTAACGGCACCTTCTTTGGGGCCATTATCGCATGCTTATTGATGTTACTAGGCGGCTTTTTTGTACACTTCAATCACATGCCGCAGATTCTTTACTACGTTACCTACCTAAACTTCTTCAGATACGCTTTGGACGGCTCGATGCAGGCGATTTATGGCTTTCAACGAGAGACAATACAGTGTCCGAGTAACATTGAATATTGCCATTATCGAGTACCGTCAATGATACTAGAAGATCTGTATATGGGCAAATTCTTATTTTGGATCGATGTCATCGTCCTGTTCACCTGGTTCGTGGTCATTCGGATTGTGACTTATATATCGTTAAAAAGAAGGCTTACGAAAATATGAAGATTCCTTGTGCTGCTAATAAAGCAGACATTACAACTGTATTTAAAGCAAAGCGCTTAATCCACCGAGATTCTTCCGGCTTTGTGGGCAAAACTCCCGCACTATTTTCGTAGTGAAGATTACCGAAGAGGCACGTTGTCGTCATATTTTATAAAAACGTATTCGCAAAATATATTAGGAGAAATTTGCATAATGTCAGTATGACTGTGACAACATAGTATGCCTATCGCCTCGTAGTAAGATCTTACCGCCGAGACTTAAAGATAGAAGGTAGTGATAGTTTCTAAATATAGTATAGCTTATCTCTTCATAGTAAGATTTTTCCACCAAGTCTCAAGGTAGAAGACAGTGATAGTTTCTAAGGAGCCGAGACGGTTGCAACGAAAAAATGCTTACACAACTTATGTGCAGCAGGAAGTAAAAGTAACGCTTATAATTGAATCGGTTTTTCTAACTTGATCTAATGCAAACCAGCGGGATAAGATGCGGAGGATGGAGTACGGTTGTAGAAAGTGAACTGTGACACTGTGAACGCCAAGTGTGCGACGATACTTTCACACTCGTGCTCAATGAGGCGCATGCTGGGACGATGACGAACATATCATCGTAACATTTGAATTACATCGTGATTGTAATTTAAGATTATCTAAAAATTTGATTGCGTTTAGGTAAAATTTGTTATAAGCTTCCTCGATTTTTTATATATTAATAATCTTTTTTTTTAATATGTTTAAAAGCAAATTATTAATAACGCTAGAATTGCTATATACGTATAGCAGCTTATGAAAGTATTTATTAAGCTCTGTCATTTATTAACATGCTACCTCTCCGATATTTTTGTACACAATTGTTTATCGTTATGCGAAAGCGACAGTTTCTGCGAACTGCATTTGTGAGTTCTCTTTCAATGATAATTTTAGTAAACAAATACATTTATATGTGTATCCTAAATCGTTGCTATAAATTCCTATTTAAGAATGTGCATAGTTATTATAAGGTTATTTTAAAATTAACACAGGAAGACTTGTATCATTCAATAAATTATTAATCATGTGGTAGAAAGCTAATTATAACCTTCTCTCGCCGACGAGAAAATATCATATTCAAGTAACGTACGATTATCATGATATAATTTTGAGATTAGAGACGTTTAGCATAACAATATCGACGAAAAATAATTAACAATTTATTAGGAATTTTGTAATGAAATTCTTTCGAATAAATTACTCGGTTTTACGTGATGGAAAATGGTTTCTTCTAAAGCCGTTCTAAACAAAACTATAGGCAATACACACATTTGCATTTTCCATATCTATATAAAAAGAATAAAGCGATAAAACTAAAAGCGAAGGATATTTCATGAGTTAGGTAATGTAAAGACATAGCAGGTCGTAGGTCAAAATCCGCTGAGTGGAATTCGCAGTAGGATTTCTTAACCGAGGCTAACCACGTGTTTCACATTAGACCGAGAGCTACGATGGACTGTTAATATTGCGGTCGTGCAAACATAATTTCGTAATAATATTATATAAGAGTGCATATGCAATAGGAGTTGCGAAATAGTCAAATTAATAGCCTTTCACCATCAAATGAAATTACCTTCGCTAATAAATTCTTCGGTAATATGATCGGGAGAAATAATAATATTGTTGTCGAATTCGATTTCGCAGATTAAATTAATAAGTTTATTTCCGCTGCATTTTCTCTGCGGGAAGATATATGATCGGTGACTTATCAAAAGTGTAACGCGATGATCTTGTCTCTTGTATGTAACATGAGGTACGAGAAATATAAACTTCAAAATATGGACTATAAATGCTTGCAATAGTTTGTAAATTTTTGCGGCGTATCAATTAAAACTGAGCAAGTACAGTATCATGGCGTGCTGTACTTGTTAATGTCTAAAAGTATCTACATACTGTGCATACGTATAGCTAATCATTATTCTGCGTATAATGAAATACAATTGAAACTTAAAATCGGTATGCGTATTATAAGAGCAAAACGTAAAATGTAATGTAAATATTATCTAAAATACTGAGAGTATAATATACAAATAAAATAACGAGTGAGAAAGAAAAAAAAAAGCAAATAATGGCAAATGTAGCGCGTATGTTAAAATTATATTAGAGAAAATAGAAAGAAACGTTTGACGGATCGCTCGGGATCCATGTCAGGCGACACTGTGATTATGGAAAAAATGGCACATTTATTATATTAGTGATAGTAATATTACTAATGATATAATTACATTTTTTTTCTTTCTCAATCGATACACTTGTTCACTCTCTCATATTCTTTCTCTCCCTCTCTTGCATTGTTCCGTTTATTCTTCTCTCTCTCTCTCTCTCTCACTTTCTCTCTTTCTTTTTTATTCAGTTTAGATATTTATATTCATCTCGTACTTTTTTTTCATTAATATTAATAATCGCATTTTTCTTAATCGCATGTAAGGTCGAAGAGATCGGTTTCAACATCCTCTAGGCCCATTCACACAAACTGCCTACAACCCACTTACGCATTAATTTTTTTTTTTATTACATATTATACAATATTATATATCTAATATAGTTACATCCTTATATGATATGATAATTATCGATTCGCAGTTGTACCAATAACTGAATTCTTACACACAATTAGACCGCAACAAATAGATTTCCTTACGCTCTCATCGATATTTGCTCTTAACAGTAATTATAAATTGAAATCAGGGTTTACAACCAACTCGTACCAAACGAAAGTGCGATGCTTCGGTATCATCGATATGCGCGTACTTGAAAACAATGTTATCATCAAGAGCATAATTATTTCGTTTCATGTACAAGGTCTGTGTGAAGGGGCCACTATGGCCGATAATTTCGACTTCGACCCCCTTGTGTAGACCTCTTCGCTCTTCAGCTTCATTTTGACTATCTACGACTATCGACACGTGTCTAGCTTAGACTGGCTTACGAGCTATTTATTGTCGTTATTATTTTACATGATTACCTTCGCGAATACAGATGTGATCGTGTATTTTATTAGTGTCTGTGAGCGGCTTTTTTTGTAATTTATCGCAATGTACATTTATCGTTACGTTCTCTCTTCCTATTTTCGCTCTCTCCATTTTTTTTTAAATATAATTTTATAAAGCGTTGCCGAAGCAACGGAGCATGATTAATGATTATTAATTAAATGTGGAGCGAGGTTGTGCGAGTTCTTGCCGATCAGATTGCCTATAGTCTACAGATCCTGATCGAGAACAAAAGTGTTTTTATGATAGGTCTACGATCTAGTGAAAATATGTAAGTTTACAGCTTATAAAAATCAGTGTTGGGATAATCTTTTCAATTCTTCTTGTGTCCTGTGTTGTTAATCGGTTTGGAAAATAAAATATTTTAAAGTATTTATAATGTCAATATTGTATCAAATATTACAGAGTATTAACAGTACTTAGTACTGGATGATCGCATTCTGATTCGCAATCATAGAAAGATTTATTTTACATTTATATCATGCATGCGTAAGTGTTCAATTGTGTCTTTAAAATATTTTTTTCACATATCATACAACTGAGGCAGATATTTGATATCCAAATAATTCGAATATTTGTAGCTAATTACAAAATATATATGAAAGAAGAAAATTATTCTAAAAAAGTAAAGTTCTGATGAATTTCTTCATATAATTTAAATATGATAATAAATATTAAGTAATTTTGCGTGGTAATAAAATTGTGTAGTTAGAAAAACATTGTTAATATAAAATATTCGAATTGAGTCCAGTTAAAAATTGAGCGAAAGAGAGAAAATATGTTGCAGATTTCTATAATAAATATGCATATGATATGTTTGACATATTTTTGATATGAGTTTAAATCTTAAAAATTGATAAAGGAAAAGCCTGCCACAGAGTCTGAGCAAGTATATAACATTCGTACGATCTTCCGCGTAACTTCTATGAAATACTGTTGTCTTTGAAGAAAAATATAGCTATAGATATAGATATACGTCATGTGCAAGAGAAGATACTCTCAGTAGATGAAAAGAAAAAGAAAATAGAACAGAGAGAAAAGAGGCGAAATAAACACGGGCACTTGATGCGTTTGCATTGGTTTCTTTTTTTTCAATAAAATTTATTTATAAGAATCTAAATAAATTAAAATACATGGCAACTGGGTACAGATACGTTTGAGCTATATTTTTGTTCAAAAACAAAAATGTCCCGTTCTTTACTTCTCACGAAAGATCTTATCAACGATAATTAATAATAATAATAATAATAATAATAATAATTAATAATAATTAATCATGATTATGACAGGTTGATTGGTTTGGCTCTTCTCATACTAGTGCGAGCTAAATCGTGTTCATAACGACCTTATATCACGCCTTATGAAGCTTATTTATTTCGCGTTCGCTCAATCTATATTCCACTTCACCGCGTATATATAAGTACAGAAAGTTTTTGCCCGATTGATCGGTGGCAAAGGTAGCGCAGGAAGAGGAGCCCCCTGAAGATTTGAGAAGGTCCAGAGTGATTCGACGATGTACCAAAACCAGTCGATGCCATCGAAAGATCGTCTTTTCTCCAGCAATGCAGCATCGTGAAAGAAAAGCACTGTATAACGCATATTTGTAAAATGCGTTTGTAAACATTGTTATATGTCATAACAAAGATATATTTTTTATTAAGCGTTGTAGTATTTCTTGTAATGCATGTCTTGGCACGTGTAAATGTTTTTTTAATTCTTGCCCTTTTAATTCTTGATAATATACGCAATGTTTCATAACAGATCGTTATGAAAACGCAATGTTTCATAGTAAGTTATTATGAAAAGCGTGCGATTTGAATCGATAATTGAGATAGATCTCTTGATTCTTTCTTTTTGCTTTATATTTTTATTAGCTCAATGCTTTTCTTAATGCCGCAATAATATTTGGGACAATCCATTTCGTCGGAGTTGCAATTTATATTCGTGATGAAACACGAACAATAAAAGACATGATACATAAAAATTATTAATATATAATTCAAGAATGTCCTAAAGTCTTAAATTAAAAATTCTTCATTACTCTTAAAATAAAGATCGTTCGAACGATCAGTGTAATAAAATGATTAACAAATTATTTGTTGAAAGTAATGCAAATGTTATCTCTTATAGTGTTATTTCTTATAATGTACGCTTTCGGTTTTGGACACGGGTCGTTCACGCTATTTTCCTACAATTACTAGAAAAATATGTTATACAAAATCCGAAATAATTAAAATGGCTTGCAATAAAAATGAGATGTGATTTGTATATAAATTATGCTTAGTATAAACTAGAACTGATTGCATTAATATCCTCGATATCAAAACCAAGAGAGTCCTAAAAAAGATGGCACTTAAATGGCATATATGATCAAATTCTAGCCGTAGAAAATATTTGAAGAATAGAGTAAAATAAATACATGCTGATAACTTCATTAAGTAGGGTATCTTCACGGCCACGTTTTCTTACTTTCTCTGAGATAGTAGTATTGATGTTAAAAATGAGAGTATTTTATTAAATGATGCAGTGTAATAAGAATTCATTATTATTTATACGTTCCTTACAGCTTCTTTTTATTCATTTGTGTAAATGATATCTATCGTGTATTATATATATATATATATATTTTTTTTTATCATTCTATAGCTTTAGAGAAGCAAATCTTGTAACAAATGGCATACTTAAAGTTCTCATTGTCTTTGTGTTCTTAATCAAGTTGTACGTGACGGAAAAGAAGCTGCAAGCATCGGAATGTGAGTTTCTTATCACACCGCGAACCAGTTACATATGGTGTTCTCGCGAGCGTGAACGAACCGCTAGCATCTTCAATTCACATACTGAACGCTCGTAAATAATAATTTCTATATACAATATTGCCAACGTCTAATGATCAATATAAAGGCGACATAATTCATATGCTATATTAGCAGAGTTAAATTTCATCAAAATTGGATAAGTTATAAGAATGAGAAATTCTTAATATCAAGATTTATCGATTCTGTGAATTTATATAATCAAAAAATATATTTAAATAAAAGTATATTTAAATATTTAAATAAATTTAATCAAATTCGGAAATATGCTGCCTTTATCTTCATCTTTAGTCAATGACTCTATTTTTCGCTAACTCGAGTTCTCTTCCTAACTATTGCGCATTATAACGTAAACGTGTCGGTAGTGTATACACAGAAGTGGCAATTTAACATGAGTCAGCAGCGAAGTTCGATCGTTAATAAAACCTCGATCGTACTACACATTATATATCTCGAAAGAGGAACCATATTCCTTTGTTTTTTTCTTTTCGCTATTTATAAAAATAATTTGAAGCCGCCTTGAGGGGGTAGATGCCTCTTAAAATTACTTCCCCTGTGCTGGGGTGAGCGCTCACAGAACTTCTTCCCTTATTAATTGCATATTGAAGAACTGCGAAAAAAATTATGGATATTTCTGTGTCGCTTCTTGCTCTACACCAACAAAATATATATTTAAATTAATCTTTAAAATTTTAAATTAATAGATAGATTCTGTCTAGCATGTATTGCCCAAAGCAATTTAGATGAAAAGAAAAAAAGTATTCAAATACTGATTAATATATAAATAATTTATTTCATATTAAATAATTTAGAAGATATTTTAAAAATTAAGTGTTTCTTGTCTTCCTTTCTTTCCTCTACTAATGTAACGCACCACATAATATCCACAATTTTTTGCACATTCCCACAACTCGTAAGAGCAGAAAAAATCCTACATAGGTATATAAGTCATGTTCATAAACTTGTCTCTTGTCGATTTTAAGATGTATCTACCCCTTAACACAGAATGATACCGCCACTGAGCCGCTGCTACTGCGGCTGTGGTGGATTGTGCTGAAGGGAAGGTTGTGGACCCTAAAACAAAAGATGTACATTTTATTTATACATTCCAAAGTAATCCCAAAATAATTAACTTTGACAGAATCTTACAGGTAATGCGGGAAAGGGCGGTTGGGAGTGCGCGTGTGGATGAGAATGCGGATGTGCTATGTGCGCTGCAAGATGACCTGGTAATTTTGGGCCATCTTCTGCTTTCTCCTCTTCTCTTCTTTTTAAACACGCAGCTTTCGGATTAAGATTCCGCTCTGAAAATAAAGAAAAAGGAGATAGATTAAATACATAAATATTTATGCGGATTAATACAAAAATGTTGGTGTACACACCTCTGACTTGTTGTTCGAGTGTCATTATAACTTCAACAGCCATGTTGAGAATACCGAGCTTCGTTTGAGGTTTGTCCGTCTTCAGGTGTGTCATACACATCCTACCAAGTTCCTTTAGAGCCTCATTGATATCCCTGATACGTATCCTATGATGAAAAATTAAATTTAAGCACGTTAATTGTCTTATTAAGACGCGAGAGTATCTTCTTTGAATTTCAATGTTAAAAAAACGGAATAAGCTTAATTAAGTTTTACTGTAATAATTTCGTAATAATGTTACAGCTTTTAACATCTACTTACACATTCATCGTATTAAGCAATATTCTTCTCGTACATTTACAGTGGAAAAAATTAATAGCAGAGCCAGTTATGAGAAACGTAATTGTACTACAATATATATATTTTATGATTCTTTATTAATACAACTGCAATTGTGTAAGAATGTGATAGAAGTAAATCTTTCATGCATAAATAAGAACATGCCGATTTCGTGAAACATAATGTATATGGGGAAACATGTCATTTATTTTCATTGTCATCGAAAAATACTTTTTGAAGTATTCATGTTACATTGTTATGTCGCATATACATAGAATACGGGCCGCTGTTACTACTGATCAGAATTGTCCTATTACTATGAATGAAATAAAATTTTTTTTTCCGTCCGCTGCGTATATCATTGATCTTACCTTTCCCTAGCGTTATTTGCCTGCCGCCTCTCTTTCTCCCTTTGTGCCTTCATGTCGGGATCATCATCCTCGTCCTCGGCGCTCGAACAACAGTTGCGCAATAACAATACGCGATTAATCACCTGGTTTACGTCACAACTTACTCTAGCCTATATCGCTTAAATTACCTAACAGCAATCGAATTACTAACGTGAGCGACACGCGCGCGACACAGTCGCGAAATTGCAAGAAAATTGCTCTTGACTTGCTCGAGTCTAATCACCTAATTGTTGTTCGAGCGGATTTCGTATATACGCATACGTTTCTTACTGCAGTAGACAAGCGATATGTTAATGAACACACGCAGGTGGTTTCGTAATTTTGAAATCGTGGATAATGTAAGTAGGTTACGAATTTAAAGGCCCATATTCTTTGCACAGAACAAACAATCGATGGCGAATATAATCACGTCAAAGGACAGTGATTGAAAAATGCAGATCTTCTATTTTGATGCTGTTACCTAGAAAATTAGAGAATGCAGATGACATCTATACAATTGTGAGTAAAGATTTTTTTTGTCAGGACAACATAATTTGAAAGGATTTGAAAATATAATCAGAAAACAATAAGAAAATAAAACAATATACACAAAAAAATTAAAAATACATAAATAACATCAAAATAGATACTTGATTGTGTACACTATGTTAAATATTAATCGAATTTTATTTTAAGAATATATGACAATCCCTCATAAAAATTTATGTGACACGTGTATAACCAACATAGTGAAACTATCAGTTTACAAATAATACGACATGTTCTCTCATTTGTACAAAGATAGTAGAAAAAAAATAATGCGTTTGTGGGAATAAAAAGAGAAAAATCTATACAACTGAGCAATTCGATGCAACGTTCAGTAATATGCAGAATAAGTGCGGAATGTTCTAAAACGAAGTAGCATGCCTAGGGACCGAATTGCAGCTGAGAGATTAAAATGAGACTGATTTGCAGGTACGCACGAGAGAGCTGTTAACATTCCATTCTTGTCTCATCTCATTTCTGTCCTTAACCAGAAACATTTTAATGTTCACGCCTGAATACGGGCCTTATACAGTGCAACGGATGTAAAGGAGCTTTCGGATTGCGGGACACTCGTACTCATGTTGTAACAAAGTCGTAAACATGCCACGCGTTCGCGTTCCCTTCCTTAATCACATGTGAATTAATCATCTGATGGTTTATTGCTCGTCACAAATAGCACCTCGTTTTTAGGCATGCATACGACTAGGTGGACCAGGAACTTTCCCCGAGAAAATGTACAGTGGAGTCGTTTTACTCTGGCGATGCGGACGCATATCATCCGCATCGTAAGCGACGTGTGTATGTCTTGTCGGGATTGTGGGAGCGGGAACGGGACAGGAGAGAATTTTATTTGTATCAAGATGCAACGAAGTGCGTACTGCGTGTGTTCACTAACCTTTCACGCACGTTGTTGGCCTGGCGACGTTCTTTCTCGCGCACCGCTTTGGTGCCAGGATCGTCACAGTCTTCATCAGCGCTCGAACAACAGTTGTTCAAAGACACAGCAAGTTAGTTCGGGAATAAATTTTCGGAGGTCGGTTGCGAGCGCGTTTCCAATAATTAATTATGAATTCGCTCGATTTTTTTCAAGTAAATTCTCAAATTAATACAGCGAACGATCTATATATATATTTTTTTTTTCTTTTTTTTTTCTTTTCAACGTCCGATGAGACTCCGAGCGAAATGACAGACGTTGATGTACACGTGTATCGATTGCTAGTTTCTCTTATTTTTATCATCATCGTGCTCGACACGTCTAATGCGTCGAGGAATTTATTTGGGATTTGATATCTGAAAAAATTTGTTCAGATACTTACTATCTGCGCGATCGCTTCGTACCCTTTCCCTGTGACGTGGAGTTGACTGTAGCAGCTCCGATTACACCGGCCGCCGCGAGTTCGCTGCTCGATGGCTTCGTCTCGCCGCCGCTACTGTCGGGCGGATCTTTCCTCTTTTCTAAGGGGATGTATTCTGCTCATTATTAATACTGCCGCGCATAAAATTTTCTTGACAACTGCATTGTTATACAGGGTGATTCTTAAGTGCAAAGAACTGAAAGATATATTCCCTGGCTTATTTTAACCCTTTGCGACATCTCCTGGAATCCCATTTTTTTTCTGCTCAGTTTTTAATTATTTTAATGAGTTTCTTGACTTTAAGTACAGATTCTTTTGTTCTCATAGAGTTCCTTAGTACCTGAACAAGTGTAAAAAATAGGTAACTTCTCACAGCGTCATGAAAAATCTTTGGCAAAGTTTAACAAAATCAGTCTGATACAAAAATTTGTGGCCAAAGAATTAAGAAGAAAAAATCCTATATAACATATGTCCTAAACTGTTACAGAGTGTCAAAGTTGAAAAAAAAAGTATAAACATTTTTTAAATGTGGAAAATGTTTAGAGATATTTTATTCAAATTTGGTGTGCGCATTGGAAAGAGTTTGATAGTAATAATCAAACTTAGATGATAGTTATCAAGTTTGATAGTAATAATCAAGCTTAGATGATATTATCTTTGATGAAATAGTTTTAATTAAATATTCAGTGATCAAATATTTAGTAACCGTTTAATAATCGTTTAGTAACCGGCACTATTATTATATTTATTTACAATTAATATAGTTAATATTACTAAATATTTGGTTATATATTAATCAAACATTTATTTGAAATTATTTCCCCAAATATGTTTAATTATTATTATCAAAATCTTATTTTCAGTACGTGCGTATGGGTAACCATGTTAAGTTTTTTTAATGAACGAATGGATATATGTTTATGGGACCTTTTCTTCATAAAATAAGCCAAGGCACATTTTCTTTGTGCGATTTTTTGTATTTACTTAATCACCCTGTGCATATAATTTGCAAGACAGAGGAAACCAGATAAAATTCATGTCAGCCCGAAGCGTGTGTCTATCCTTTCTTCGTGGTTCCGAAGGTAATTGGCAAAACATATTCCAAAGGAGTTAAAAAAAGCCGCCTCTATGACAGTAGCCTCATTCGAGCATTGTCGCCAGATTATCTGATGCAGCCGCGGAAAAATGGCACGGACTTATCCGGAAACGGAGGAAAGAATAAACGCGACCGAAGACGGCGATCACGATCTTCGATTATCCCGGAGCTTTAAGCAAGGAGGCTTAGTCACGAAACCGTGAAAAGCGTCCAATTAGGAGCAGGAAACACACTTTATAGGATTTCACCCTGATTCAGCCGACCGCCTTAAATGTTTTCTCTTTTTCCTTTTCGCCTGATGATTCGCGAAAGTATTATCTCGCGTATGCCGTGAGTGTTTCTCTCTAAAAGTCCTCGTGCGACAATCGCGTCGGCAAATCAGACACGCGCGATTGTGTGCGAAAGTGCGATCACTTTTATATTGCGCTCAGTGACGCACTGGCAACCTGAACTACGAACGAAACGTTCACGGTGCAAATATCTGCGCAATTGAATGTATTTCCTTAAAGGACTCGAGAGCTGTTGGTTCTCAACGCGTTGTTTTTCACGGAAGTTATCCCAGATGAGGTTTCGTGAATTTCCATCTATTCCTACGGTACAAAGCGCGTAAACAGTTTCCAAATCCGCAAGAATGTTCTGCATTCCTTCGACCAGCTAACGCACAATCTCCTAATCCGTAGTAAAAGGATATACCAAATGTTCTCCGTCGACATAATGACGCTAAGAGCGCGGGAGGCCCGAAAGGGACGGACGCAACGAGGCGGAAAGAGAGAAACGAAGAGCGAGATAACCAAACGTACTCGCGGGAATAATGCAGGCACGACCGCCGGACAGCAAAGACTTGGCGTGATTTATCTAATATTTCCTTATTCGGCCCGCGAGTCCGTTGTGTGGAACACCTGGGAGCGCCTTCCCTTTTCCCTCTCCTTCGCAGGAATTCATGGGAAAAGTGACTGCTCGATGATGCGACGATGCGAGAATAGAACGGCGTCGTGATCGACGCCAAGTAATGCGTCGTAATCATGATTCTTATCATAATTCTTCTTAGGAAAAAAAAAAAAAAAAAANACCGGACGTTTTTAAGAGAAAGATACACCATCAAGTCATCAGAGGATTTATTATAAGGCTCCCTGTCGTGATCGCGAGCTGGTTTCTCCCAAGTTGCATATTATATCGCGATTCGTCCTGTACGTCACTTCGGGCATCAACTTACTGGCATTCGTCACAGGTAACCTTTCGATCTTGATGGAACCATCCGTGTCGGGCGTAGGCGTAAGACCGGGATAGGAACCCTGAGGTTGCGTCACCGTTACCGCAGGATGTGGACTCGCCTGGAAGAGTGATAGTAGTAAGCAGTAGAACCAAGCGTACCGCGAAAGAAAAAGGGTTCTCTCGCCCTGATATTTTTGACTACGCTGATTGGCGAAGTCCCTTACCAAATGATCCAGCTGCGGTGGTGAGGTATGCGAGTATATCCCGCCGTGTGGACCGACCGGGCCGAGATGAAGGGCCACTTGACTCTCGGCGTGATTCCTCAGTACGTTTATGGCATCGTCTAACCGCTCCTCCATCCGTGTCCCCTGTACCAACAGAATACCGAAAATACGACTCGATTACGCACCGATAGTTCGAGATTGGCTACTGCCTCGTTACCTAATTATTCGAGGGAATGCTACAGGAAGATGTACCATTGGTTATTATTGTACATAGATATTTTCCCTTAGATTCTTATAGTTTATCTCACAAAAGTTTCAAAGGGAAAGAATCAGAAGTCGAAATTGAAAATTCTCTCTTATTACGCTTCTGTATGTTCCACGAAGAAAGATAGTTCTGCTAATCGAAGAAGTGGATCTCGGAAGGAAGGTAGAATTACTAGAGTATTATATTAAAAAAAGAAAAGTCCGACCGATTAGATTAATTAAAGGATTTAATGCAATTTAAATGCCGACTGATTATCGAAACGCGTTTTTGTTAATAGAAAAGTACAAGCTACGATTATACATTGTGCACAATGAAGACCTCATCACAATATATAATCAAAATTAATTGAAAGCGTAATTAGCAAAAAGTGCAATGGACATGTCTTGGCATTTGTCTCGTGGCGTAAACATGCGTAAAAGAACATGGAAAAGAAGGGAGGCGAGTGAAAAGAGGAGGGAAAGGAGGAAAAAAAACTGAAATTCGGCGGTCCTCACCTCGGCGTGGTCGCGAAGGAAGCCGATGGCATCGTCTAGCCTCTGCTGTTCAGGCGCCGGCTTCACACACAACACCAACGCAACAACAAAACCAAAAAAAAAAAGAGAGAAACAACCAAGTCAACACAACGTTCACAACAAACAGGGCGGAATGAATAAAAATGTGTCATCAAATGAACGGAAGGGACGATAAACTTAATAACTTTTTACGCAAAAAAAAAGGGGCGAGGGGGGAGGAGGATGTAGATAAATAACCGCTCGTAAAGGAAGCACACAAACGGTGATTTCTCGGTGCAAACGCGATCATGCACTTTGTGCAATTTCAGTGCTGCGTGATCATGTACGAGTAGCGATTGTAATTTCGTGTAAAAAAGAAATAAATCTTTGACACAAACACGAGCACAAACGGCACCCTTTCTTTATTTCCGCTTCTATGTGGAGCTCCTCCATTGCTCGTAACAATCCTCCCCCCTATCCCCCCCCCAAAAAGATAAGAATTGAACGAATAATAATTGATAATACCGTCACATCAGCGTACGTATAGCGAAATATTGTCGGAAAAAACGTGACTATCGGTGTTTTACAGCGCTTATAAAAGTGAAAAATTATTTCGCGTGCGTATTTCTGAAGCGGCCAAAATTATACACGCGCTCAAGAAACCTTTCAACGATGTTCGGTGATCAATTATATCTCGATAGAGTCCCATATATCGCAATGATCAATTCAACAAAGTAACTTTTAAACTGGTGAACCGGTCAAATAATTCGTGAATGGACAACGTTGAAAAGATCCTAGCTGCGGCTTGTGACGGGCCGTGAGATAATCGTCGTAATTAGTAATCGTACAAATACGGGATAGCACCTCGATACATACCATGTGAATACCACGATTGGGGTCCGCCGTAAAATGCGGAGAGACTGGCGCGGCTCCAGGTGCCCAACCTGGCGCCGAGCCGGTTAAAGGTGGTGGCGAACTGACGGGCGTAGATGGATTACTGCTATAACTGGATACTGATTGGTCCGTGGGATAAATCTGTGAAAAACGTCGCGATAACGACGCAGTCGTGACACAAGATTACGAGGTACGAGCGTCCGAATCATCCGCGAGGTAACGACGTCGCGTCGTAAAGTGAGATTAGTATCTAAACGCCGTGCGCCGCGACAAATGGTTACATTAGATGTTGCAAAAACGTCTCTAAGCGCTAAGCGTAAATTATTCAGATCATATACCAAGTATTCGTCTCATCTAATATCTATAAAGTTATCTTATAAGCTTTCTTATCTACGTAAAATAACTTTTATCACGGTTAACGTGTTAAAATAAAAAAAACTTGACGACTTGACGACGAACACATACTCGGGTGCTCACGACGGATGCGAGGGTCTTGCCGAGGGTGTCGTCCGTGGTGGATTGCTGGTTCGTCGTGGGCGCAGTGTTGGGCGCGGAAGGCGCGGTCGTCGGTGCACCAGGACTATGGCTATATTGCAACGATGCCGGCGACGGCGCCCCTGTGCCGCTGTTCGCCGCGACCGCGGCACCACCCCGGAATGTCGACATTGGCGGCAGGGAAGCCGCACTGGTCACCGCCGAGCCCAGGATCGGCGCTGCAGATTCACCGTTCGGTGACATCGCCGAGTATGCCTGAAACCGCCAAGCGCAAATGGTTCGACGCTCGGTTCTTGTGGTAACCGTCTCGGGGCGAAGTCGTGGGAATACGCGATCACGTCTTCAACGTTAATTATCGAACTTGCGTACAGTATGTCGGAATCTCTCTCCCAATTGTAGAAGGAATTTCTCTAGGTTCGTAGGAACATCGTTCAATTTGTGAAAACGGGAAGGAAGATCACGCCAATCGTGTGTGGTGCTCTCTTTGATGCAATCGTCATCTTCACAGACTCGGAGAGTTTTCGTTGCGGGAGGGATGTTCAGGGATTCGGTTGCGGAGAGGATGTCTTCTTTAAGAGCGTGCGTGCGTGCGTGCATGCGTGCGCGAAACATCGGATTGATTTATCCTGTGTAATTGCAAACAGTAGAGGTCTCCGTTACAAGAATTGCCAAGTGATTTCCGGGAGCGCCGCGCGGCGCTCCGGCGATATGTACAATTGCCTCAAACGCGTCTTTCTGGCTCTATAATGGATCGCCTCGACCGGCTTTGATATCGGATACGCCGAGCGTGGGATAGCGCTCTCTCGCACCTCCTGAAACCGCTCGTAAAAGTCTAATTTTAAGCCACCGTCGACGCTCTATGGAGCGCGTAGTGTATTTATCAACAAATTAGAGTGGCCGGGACGCCTACGGAGACGTACGTGCCCGCGCGTAAAACGTCGCCTTCAATCGGCGCTCTCGCGACGATGAAGCGAGAACGTCTCTCGGCGAGAGGAGGCCGAGGAATTTCGGCACACGTCGACGGATACGCTAGAAAAACCTAGAAAGACACCCAGCGGGATCTCTCTTTCGATGGGCGCATGATGGACGGCGTTCTCGGAAGATGGGTCATTAAACTGGAAGCTCGTAAATGTTTAATCTTTGGTAACCGAAAGAAAATCTTACCTTCAGTGACGCTTGACTCCATCTTTCTTGGGCGCGTTCGCCCTAAATCGTACAACGCCTTTACGACGTTTCTTGTCATATCACGTAGGCCAAAAGGCCTCACTGTAGCTACGCGAACGACAATAAAATGGTTTGTCTTACAGTCGTTAAAAGCCGGACTTTATGATCCGAGAGCACCGGAAGTTTACAGCGATCTATTGCGTATATGTATATAAAAAGATGATGTTTTAACAAAAATAAATGCAAAAGTCGGCGATTCCCGATCGGAGACATCGCGATCGCGACGTCGTACGCCGGCAGCAGAAGTCTCCTCAGTTGTCTCAAAGAGAGAAAGAGAGAGAGACAGAGAGAGGGGCTGCTGAGAGACGGTTGCGAGGTGCCACGAAGAGGAGGATTTCGTGGTAACCATGAACGGCGTAAATCAAACGAAGGCTGCACTTGACTAGAAACACGGAGTAGCGGGAGGGTCGGGGCTATATATAGACGCCAGTGAGTCATTTGACGTTACTCCGGGTACGTGGAGCACTGTCAACAGTGTCTCTCAACCATGGCGAGGCGACGAAGAGAGAAACGCGTCTCTCCTCGCGCGCACGCGACAATCAACCGGGTGGTCCGAAATAAGACAGCCAGAAGAGGCCACCAGCTGGTCCGTCGGATCACGGTTGACGAAGAAGATTAGAACCGACGCGACGCGACGCGACGCCGGTTGGTCGGAGAGTAATGGCCGACCGAGAGGCGACGCGCGGCTCGTCCTCGAGACGACCTGGCGCTTCGCGCGAATTCGCGAGATTTAAGCGCGATCGGAATTTATTACGTTCCACGGAAAGCCATCAACGATGCGATAAATCCCCGAGAAGTTTGCATATTTGTGAATGTTCGCGATCGTCGGGAGCGTCGGGAACGTCGAGAATCCCGCATCTCTCGGAATCTCATCCGAGAGAAGTGCATTTCGAACAACCGTCCGTCCGTCCGTCCGCTTCGACGTACAGCGACGTCGACGGGATAAAAGTCTGCGAATTGGCGGAATTCCCGGCCGAGTTGTATTCAGCGACCGCGACTGATCCGCGATACGCCGGAGTTCGCGGTGAAATTACCGCGCTCGAGTTCTCCGGAGTTCGAAAAATCGCTCTTTCGCGTCGTCGAATTCAATTTTTATACGTCGATTGCGCGCATCGAGGTTTGCGTCGGACCTCGTCGACTTTCGAGGCAGAGAAAGAGAGAGAGAGAGAGATATCAACGCTGCTCGGGAGGCACATCGATCTTCCGTAGCACCGAGATTAGGTCGCACGCTTAGGTTTTAATCTGTCGATTTCCTCGTCGAACTCACGTGTTCGACGACGGGGAATACGGGAGAAGGAATATCACCGTGTCTATTACGAAGTTCCGGAGACGTCGTTTTCGCGACGGCGGCTCCGTAGGAACCAGCAGCCGAGTCACGCGTGATTGATCGTTTTCTTCGGGTTCGGCCGCGAGGCAGGGGGGATAGTCGGGATAGAAACGACAGAAAGGAAGAGAGAGAGAGAGAGATAGGAGAAATCACTTACCATGGGGTCGTGGGGTAGGTGCATGGGATAGGCTGGCTGCGCCAGGTGAGAGGGTGCGTATCCACTGTATGGGGGTTGGACACCACCGCCGCCACCCGTCCATGGGTCACCGGGACCGGTTCCTGTATTACCATCTGCAACAAGAGAGAGGCGCGATTTCGATCAATCATGTGTCATTCGATTATTATTCGAATATCCCAGACCTAAATAATCGATTCAGAGCATCTACATTCGAAAAAATGAGACATTTGAGAATATCTTAATAATACAAACGCAATTTTGGAATTTGAATAAGAATTTTGCGTTATTGCAAAGCAAAAAACAGTTTGTATTTGCGTTAAAATCGATTCTTGTTACAATTTTTGTGTTTATTTTTTAACAACTTTTATTCATTAATCTAACATAATGACTGTTATTGCAATATTTTGTATTGAATTGATATTCAACACAGTGTTAAAACATAATTTATGGGTAAATAAAAAAAATAATAATTTGAAATGTAAATTCTAAGATAAATGAATAAAATGTACGTGCCGACATGTCATAAATGTTAATTTTACTGAAGAAATGTGCTTTTACAATTGTGTCAGTGTTCATTTCTTACACATTCAAACAAAAGTTTCTTCGAGTTAACAAATATTTGCTTGAATCAAAGAAATTTGTGCACTGCTATACGATTAAAGAAAAGTTTCTTTGAAGAAATTTTTTGCTCGCTCCTTTTATTAGAATTAATGAAATAGTTTGGTTGTTCAATGCAAATCTTTTTTATAATGAAAAATTTCATTTAATATTTTTAAAACCAGAACAATTAAATTATTTCTCACATTTGACTTTTATTTTCTTTAAATTAAAAAATTATTTGTTTAAATAAAACAAATAATTTATTTACTTTAATAACGTCATTTCTTGAAATTAAATAAATTTTTATTTTCCTTAAAGGTATTTTCAACTTAAAAAAATCAAGTTAAAGAAACGACTCATCATTTTAAACATAACTTTTCTCCGAGTGCATAATATTTGTTTTACTTTTTGACATATTCAACTTGTATTAAATTTAAACTTTTTACTGTATGTAGAAAATCTTTCGAAAGTTCTACCTTTCGACCCGGCATCGCTCGTCATATTTGTAAAAATTCTTTCTCGCCCGACGCAAGTGAAGTATCGCAATGTAGAATATCGATGTAGAATCTCGTCGATTACCCGGTCACTTTCTACGTCATTGGAGCGGGAAATAATAAATAATAGAGCACGTGGCGTTCACAGGGAGCAGAGAATGTCGCGCACGTGCCCGGATAATGAGCGTCGAAATCGAGTTAAAATGCATCCTCGCGGCGTTTAATCGAATTTCCCACTCGTCAGGGACGCCTTGCGCCACCGCTTCATAATGTTTGTACAATTTCGGTCGATTAACACGACGACGACGGCGACGGCGACGGCGACGT
>QKQZ01052187.1:0-17038 GCA_003595255.1 Solenopsis fugax
CGCGGCGCGGCGGTGTAACGTTGCTCTCCCGCGTGGCTCGTCGTCTTTTTGGATATCTTCTAGGTAAAGTACGAGCATCCCGGTAAATAGGTAAAGAGCCGAGAGATGCGCCGGCCGGTGCAGCCGCGGCCTCTTTGTCTCTTTCTCGCCGGCGAGTAATATGCCGGCGAAGGGGGATATGAGAGAGAGATGATTTCCTTCTTGCTAACTCGCGACAAGCTGCTCCTGGATTCTTCGCGCGCACCTCCCGGGGACGAAGCTCGCAACGCGAATTACACGCTTCTTAACCTTAACCACCCGGTAACTGGCCGCACGTAAAAATCGTCAATCGTTTGCGTGGCCGAAAAATACTCCGGAGAATTGTGATCATGAGAGAGAGATTATTTATTTTTTATCGAGAATCATAGATACTTTTCTTTCATTTCTTCCTCTTGCTGTACTTGCTTTTTTATTATCTCTGTTTTTAAAATTTTCAAGATTCCAGTTAAACATATTTTATAATTTTATGTAATAATCACGTATTTTTTTAGAAATTACGTTGCGTTTAACTTGTTCAAATGTTACGTGAGTCTATGTACGTCCAAAACTTTGATAGACTCTCAAGTTACAGGGAATTATATTTTCATCTCTTGATTGGTATAGGTTTGAAATATTAAACACCACTTCGGATTTGGCAACCGATAGTGACTATCGTATGAGGCTGAGGTACATTTAATAAAAATTGTTGTAACTTTCTCGCTGAGGATGATTCCAAAGAGAGTCGAAACGTTCGACGATGGATTGGTAAAGTAAAATGTTTGCGCATTCATAATCACGCCTTGACTCTCATTAGCCTTTATGTGAATGTTTCGGTTAAAAATATTTTATCTTTTCTTCTTGTTTGGTGGATTTTTCTAATTTATTTATTCAATTGTTCGTTTGTCTTAGCCGGTTAAATAACTTCCTCCTCATAAACCACCATAACGCGTCTTTAGAAACGTAGTTTTCGTCCCTTTCTTCGACAGCGAACCTGTTAGAAGGCATGCTGGACAATCTTTTTCTCTCTTTCTCTCTCCGTCTGACGTAGTTTCTCGTCAGAAATAAAAAGAAAGAAAGAGAGAGAGAGAGAGAGAGAGAGAGAGAGAGAGAGAGAGAGAGAGAGAGGAAAAGAATGACTACGCGACGACGACGGGAACGAAGGAGGAGGACGCGAAGACGGGAAACGAGAGTTCGCTTGCAACCTATACGAGTAGACGTGGAGGCAGACAGAAGGAGTCAGCACAGAATATACAATCAGCATGATTGTTTGACACCCCATAATCAGCGTCCTTACCCCTACTATGCCGGCAACATCGTGGCTTCACCGTTCGTCTTACTCCCCTTTCCGCCCGAGCGTTTCTCTTTTTCCTGGTGCCCAAGCAGGCACTCCTCTTCGTTCCTTTCACGTTGATATCACTTGAGATCCGCTCCTCTCCCTCTCTTCTCTCGCCTCTCATTCCTCTCGCATCATCTCCTGGCCGGGGTACCCACTCGGTCCGTTGCCACTGCGCGCGGGGCCTCATTACCCCGATCATGACTCGAAATGAGACTCGGCGGGGCAAGGAAGAAACGGACACGGTTATATTATAAGAGACAGAAATAATGCTCGCTTCTCTTTTTTTCTTCACTTGGGGACCTCCCGACCAACGTGGCGTTTACTCTTTCAGTGAGGACAGTGCGGCAGACTTTGTACTTTGAAATTTGTACATAAAATATTGCGATACACATACACAGAAAGCAATCGTGGAATTTATTTCGAGAAAATATTCGAGAAAAATTGTGCAAAAGATTTTACTCTCTTCTCATTTCTTTTTATTTTCTAAGCTATTGAAGCGTAATCTTATCAATTTCACGTAGTTACCTGCTATATTACATTTTTACTCTTATACTTACGATAGAATTTTTTAACGATTTCACTTCTTTTTATAAAACTTTCCGGCACGTACGTGAGATTTAGAAAGCAATCACGAGATGACGAAGTCATGGAGAGAAGAGGCGAGGAGGAGGTGGAGGAAGGAGGAGGAGAGACGAATAGGTTCGATTCAGTAACGTCGCAAGCGAAGCGAACAGAAGATAAAAGGAAGAATCGCGCGAGCAAAGGGCAAAAACAACATCCAGCTCCGGATCGATCGAGAAGCGATCGATCCCTGGTATTACGCAGACGTGCACGTGAGTCGTACGTGAGTGCACGAGCATATCGGGTGTGCCGTCGGCAGAAAGATCCGAATCGAGTGAAAAGAATTATCTGAAGATGGAAGGGCTGCTAAAGACAAAACGGATAGCTCTCTTTCCACTCCCCCTGAATCTGACGTGGTGGAAGAAGATTACATCCACCGATGCGCGCTCGGTCATTTTGCGCCGCGCATAAGAGTCCGGCGCGTATCAAAGTTGGGAACTGCTCATTAAAGACGCGAAGAAGGAACGAAGTGTCGAATGAATGAGCGGTAAATGGAATATCCGTCGAGATTGCATCCATTCATGCGAAGTGGAGGGTAGTGAAATGACATCGTTGGCCAGTCGTCTGGTCTGGTCTGGTTGATGGCCTTTTTAGATTCTAACGAGTCGTTATGCGTTCTTTCAGGCAGGCGCAATGATAAGCGCTTTGCGCGGATAAACGAGCTAATTACGATGGTCGATCTCATAGAAGTGTCACGGGGTGACGAGAAGTCTCAGTCCGGAAGGTGACGGAGGACCCGATCGCAGAGCGAGAAGAGGTGAGGAAGCCGGGGGTTGCGGAGGAGGAGATTAGGGCAAAGAGAAACCGCAACGTAGCTTCAAAGAGGTCTCACCAGCCAGAGGCGCGTCTACTTAACTTTGATCAGGTCGAGACCGCTGATGCGAGACGAGCCGCGCAGAAATAAAGTGCCTTGCCTCGACCTTCCCGCCTTTTTGCATCCTAAATTATCTCGATAGTTCGAAATATCGAAGCTGTCCGACAGGCGCGGAGCTCGCGCGTCGAATAGCTTCTGTCGTCGTCGCGCGAGAGAAATGGTCGCTTTTTTGCCAGCTAGACGAATTTTCTGCCGTAAATTGAACGACTTAAAGCCGTGGCGGTAATTTTCAGACGATTCTGTTTTTTTATCGAAGGAAAATTTTTGTCGAGTAGAAAAATTTTCCCGGAGAAAAATATCTTCGTAGGTCTCGGTAGCTTATTCGCGACCGATGACGTTCTTCCACGAGGAGGAGGAGGAGGAGGAGGAGGACACTTTTTCCTCGTGCTACGGCGACGCAACGGTGCATCGAGAGAGATCGGCAAGGAGGGAGATGGAAACGGCAGGTTGAATGTCGTTATTACGTTGAATTAGAGGGTGCAGAGCCGGAACGAGGTATGAAACTATTACCTCGCGAAACGGCAGAGATCTCCTCTCTTTCCCTCCCAACCCAGGCTCTCCCTCCTCGATTCCTACCTCTTCACCCTCTCGCGACAAAGGGTTAGGTGGGGTAGAGTGCGTTTCGCTCTTCACGAGGCACGTTGCGCGAAGAGAGTGCGAGATGATGATAGCGGTACCACGAATATTCATCATAAGCCAAAGAAGCAAATATACTGGAAGATGTTGTTTCTACTTAACACTTAGACGAACGGTATGTAAATTTTCAATAAAATATAAACTAACATTAATCTTTGCGATAACACACGTAAAGATTATCTTGTAAAAAATTTATCTACATTAAAAAAATTAATTATTTTGTTAAAATAATTCTTGATAAAATTTGAAGTTATTCTTCTTCTTAAAAAAAATAAATAAAAAAGAAGCAGTACGCATTAAAATTGCGTAATGTCAAAATAAGTGAAATTGTTTTCAATTTTTTAAACATGTAAAAATTCGTACCTGTTTGTATGATAATGAGGTTTTATTTTTATACGCTGTTTGCCTGAGTCTTAAATAGAAATAACATTTCTACTTTGTTGTTCAATTTTAACGTGTAAATGCTAATGAGATTGTGTTATAGCTTCGCGTAAAACAAATCGGACTTAGAACAATCGCATCGTGCAAAAATAGGCAACAGCAAGATCAGAACTCACCGCCGTGCTGAGGACTGCGCTTGTAGCAATCCTGATGAACGGAAGAGCCGCCAGTAGCCCCGAGGTGTGTACTGGAAGCCGGCGATGCGGTCGGGTCGGTGTTGTTGGGGTTGGTGCAGGCACCGCTAACCGAATTCGTGGTGACGTTGTTGCCAGTCTGCTGGTCGTGTAAGTGACTGCTGCTGTGATGATGGTGATGCTTATTCCTCCCGAAGGATTCGAGTTCCCGCAGGTGGGACCTGAACGAGGTCGGCGCGTCGAGGAAGGGTCTTTGTCCTAGGCCGAGCGCGCGAAATTGCTGATGTTGCTGCCCTGAAAAAAAGTTATTCCCGACACATATATACGAGTACACGTACATACATCGCACCACTTGTTCGTAATTTTGAGCCGTTTAAATTTATTTTCTGCAATCGCGATCGGTATTAACTTTTGAATTGACGAAAAGTAATGTTTTTACGATTGTAAATCGCTTCGTGAAAAATTTTAAAACATACACTTTCGATCTTTCCTTTAGACGTCTAAGTTTTTATGTCGCTTTGACACGATTCGGACACGTGGAATCTCTTAATCGGCGAGATTGACCAACGCGCGTCTACGTCATTAGCCCAATAGAACGGGATAATGAAGAAACTCAACCTCTCTTCCCTTGATAGACTTCAATAGCATTCCTCGCATATCCGGGGCCTCACCGATAGGCAGAATCTCGAGCCAAGTATCGCAGCGTATACATAACGTGGGTATTCCGATTCCCTATTACGTCGGATACTAATACACGCTCGATACACATTGTTACACGGCAATGCACATGACTCGGCACGTGTACCAGCTCTGACGCTTACATAATAATTGGAGATGCATAGACGAAATACAAGACGAAATGTATTAGAGGTATAATGATAAAGTTAACTCCTTCGAAAAGTTATAAGCCTGTGGATATTTCACGGAAAATACATTTTCCGACGTGTCGACAGTTAATTTTTATAATTTCTGACTTTCAATATTTTACATACTGTTGATGTCCATAGAGAGACGGTAGAAACTCCGAGATCTATCATCAATGCAGCACTATCGATGCAACAGAAGTAGCACATTTGCCTTCCCCGTTTTTCCCATGCTTCTCTCGATCTCTTCTGTCTCTCTTTCAACGGTTTCAGCACGGAGGAGAAGAATGGGAGCCTAGGCGCAAATTGTTATTCCTTGAGAGTAGAAGGGGAAGGAAAAGAGAGAAAAGGAAGGAAAGACAGCGAGAAGAGAAAGACGGAGACGGGGAAACGAAGATAGAGAAGGAGAGAGAAACACCTCCGGCCACGAGGGCGAACGACAAATAAAGTTCGACCACAAACTGCACGAAATTGTCGGCGAGCCCAGATGGTCAGCTTCAGTGCTCTGACCGATGCCTACAAGATTATTCCTTGCTACCGACTACCACGATCGGCCCGCGCCAGGAGATACTACAAGCGAGGGGCCCGTGTACAGGGGCCCCGCGCGGATCCCACGACTTCTCACGTACCGGACGCCGATAATGCCCCAAACGTACGGAACGTTACGCAGCGATGGGCCCGCCGATGTACTCTTTGCCCGGTTCGGGCTCTCGCGAAAGGTCAAACGGTAGACACGAACTTTATCTGCAAAAAACTTTTCTATAAAGAAAATTTGCTCGAAAAATTTTGAGAGATACGGATGTTTCAACGAGGGAGATAGAAAATCATTGTGTGAAATCTTTAGACACATTATATACAAATTCTTTGCAGAAAGAAAGACATAATCGTGACGAATGCAATCTGGCGATCGTCAAGGTAAAGGCAAGAATGCAAAGAAGAAGATGGTCGCTGGATGGGCGCATAAAAAACATTTAATTATAATAAACAAGAATGATGGTGATATAACACCTTCATCAATCGTCCCTCTGGCTTGTGAAGCACGGATAAACGGGGAGAGCAAGGAAGAGAGAGAGGAGGTAGGACGGAGAGAGCAATAATTCCAATCTCCACGGCACGAGTGGTGGACTTATCTAATCAAAGTGTGGCGGCTCCGGGAGGACGGAAATAGCGCGGCTTTTTCCTCCTCTCTAATAACGGGGCCTCTCCCTCCGCCCGTCTTACGTTCTCCTTGACGCCAGTGCCCAGACCAGAGCAGCGTTTCCTAGATTTCATTCTCCTTTGCTCTTTTTTTTTTT
Organism: Solenopsis fugax; assembly: GCA_003595255.1. NCBI lineage: Eukaryota > Metazoa > Arthropoda > Insecta > Hymenoptera > Formicidae > Solenopsis > Solenopsis fugax. The sequence continues at coordinate 6,219 of QKQZ01052187.1, forward strand.
TTCATTTCCTAACGTTAACGCATTTCGCATATCCATGTACATCCGCTCTTGATTTCAGATCGTCGTAACGATAACTGCGAATAGTTCTTCCAAAGAGTGTTATTTACGCTTATACACCCGAGCGGAAGCTTCGCTAGATCCGCCACTTTTCGACGTAGCTTTATCAGGAGGTGGTCTTTAATCGGACTTTTCGGTCGCCGATAGAGCCTTCCTCTGACCGGTATATCAGGATCAAGAGTTGGCCACGAGGGAAACCAATCGCGAAGTAGCCCGGTCCAATTTTAACATTTTGATTGACGGCCACCGACTGCCGAAATTGCTTCGTATGATTCCTTTCGTCGCTATCGGTTTTCTCGAAAACAATATTTAAGAGAATGTCGATTGACGAACGTAGGTATACGATTTTGTAGAGATAAAGCGGAACATTGATTGACCTGGCGGCAAGAAATCGACGAATCGGTTGGTAGCGACGGATCGACGCCTCTCTCATGTATTTTACGACATGGAATTCAGGTCTCGCGAGTTTCTTAAAAAACCCACGTCGCGTCCTGTCTCTTGTCATTAAGTAAAAATCGCGAAAGCGAGAAGTGCATCGCTGGTGACGCTCCTCGTATTAAAAGAGGAAATCATTTCACGAATCTATGGCATCCTACTAATAGACGACATTTCAAATATGGATCAATTACGGAGTGAAGCAAATTCAATTTCGACCTTTGACTGACAGCACCCATCCATCGATATCGTTTCGCTCGCTTGCATTTCGATGATTTTGGGCCACGGTGACGGGCAGCGGCCACTTTGTTTCGCGGACGCCTCTCTCGTTCTCGATTTACCCGTACCGCGCTCGATTCGTCCTGCGTTACGCTGCTCTGCTGCTGCCGTTTCAGTTATTGGCAACTGACAAATTATTCGAACACTACTTCGTCGTCGTTGAATCGCCTATCACGAAAAGTCAAACCTATCACCTTGCGTTCTAATCGTCCCAACAATTTGTCGCACGTTATTAGGAACATTTGTCCTTTCTTCTCAATAAAATATATTATAATGTGTTATGTTATAATTTATCTCACATGTGAATTGAATGAGAGAGAGAAGGAGAGAGCATTTCCTTTGCCGGAATCGCCTCTCTTCCTACAGGAAAGACTCGTTATTCTAAACTCTTTCGCTGTCGGTGCTGCGAAGCGGCGAATTACGAAAATTGCCCGATTATTGGCCATATTGGTCTATGGCACACGGAGTGCGGCGCGGAGGGATGATTTCCGATAACAAAAAGCTTGCGATTATGCACGCAATAATGAGAGCCGGCAGGTGTCTGCGGGGCATCGAGCGTCGCGCATTGTTGGCAGCACAATGAAAGCGCTGTCGGTTGTTTTGCTCGATGGCTTTCGTACACCGGTCGCTGCATAGATTGTCTCCCTGGTGCGTGCCAGCCGATGAGGCACGCCATCGGCGATGCCAAACCCGTGTATGCAATATGTCGTCATGCGTGTTCTATTCCGCGAACGCGGTCCGTGCCACGCGACACGCGTTCGTCCGCGTTGTCTCTTTCGGCTCGGAAAGGGCCAGTAGGTCGACGATGCGACGTCCGGTCTGTCTCGAATCGACAGTTTAAATGGCGTAAACGAGCCTCTCGTTTAAAGCAGATATCACTTGCGAATTATCGAAAAAGATATTAATCATAAATACATGAAAAGCTACGTGATACTCTGAATTCCAGACAAAGTCTATCTATGAATTGTTTCTGAACTTACAAACATTTCAGTTCTTGACAGAACCAATGCCCATTTCCACCAATGTAAACTTTGATCTCGGCTTAACTTACTCCTTATCTTTTCCTAGTTTTAAGAATTAGAAGAAGATGAAGAGTTAAATTGAGATTAAAGTAAATCTACACTGGTGAACATGGACATAAGAATATTTTCATCAAATTTTTTCCAATGGAAAACAAATGAATCTTGTTGTCTCTGAATGTTTTCTCAAATTTCTTTTTTACGCCAAATCAAATCGACAAAATTTTACTCCAATCAAATCGAATTGATACCTTATTTTTAATTCACAACACAATTATTATTAATATTCAAATTCAAATACTTGATTGTTAAACCATGTGCCAACGCAATTGGATGGATATCAAAGAGATACCCTAACTATCCTTCGCTATGGAGACTCAAAGTTTTTTGTACTTGGCATGCTGAGGAATAGAAACGTTCAAGATCATTTTGGATTTGAGATAAAGCTGGAAATTTGAACAAGAAGTACCGCGTGAATACTCTCTAGCTCTTTGATTACTTATCCTCGACAAATTCATATAGTTCTCCATTGTATAGGCTTAATCGAGAATTATCTTATAATCTATCAACGATGAAATTGGATGATGGAGTGAAGTCGCTCGAATAAAACATCTTTGTTGGGTACATTAAAGCGTTGGACGCCACAAAGTCGATGGAAGTCGATGGACGCGACTTGAAACTTTAACTCCTTCGTTAAGTGCACTTTATGCCGGCTGGAAAATTGACGAGATTCACGCGTTTTTGCACCTGGTCCCGCCCGACACGCGGCTCGAGTCAAGCAGTAAAAACAACAGTAAAATCAATCACGCTCGACCATTTCGAAAAAAAATAGTGGGGCCGGCGGGTGTATGCGGCGCCCTGCTTCCATCAATACTTTATACAACAAATGCGAAACGCCCGCAAAAAACTGCCGTTTTCGCGGTTAACTCCGCAACGGCTATTAATCTGATATCGAAATAACGACCATTTTTTTTTGCTCGCCGCGGATGCATCCGAAAATAGGTGTCGGCTGAATCGTCGGGCGCACAAGCGCGCGATGTCTCCTTCTGATCCGACGCGGAGGGACGCGGAGCTGCAGTTTATAAAACTGGAGGGTCGGGGCGGCCGCCCCCGATCGACTTTTACTGCGTTACTCGCGTGATTCTATCAATTTCGGCCGACCAATAATGAGTCCGCCAACAGAATGTTTTAGTAATTTTTCGGGTGTTTCCGCGGCAAATTAGCGTAAGTGAGTTAGCGTATCCGGCGCGCACGAGCGCGCGCTTGTAAAAGCATTGTCTACCGCGTGTATGTTACGTACGCGTGTGTATGGGTGCGCGAATAGCCCGACCCAAAACACGCATCAAGCGCGATACGCACGTCGACCACTGCATCATCGCGCACCATCTGCTCGGTAATGACTCCCCATTACCGCGTGTACAGGGACTTTCGTTGAATTATCGGTACATTTTCCGAGAATCCCCTGGGCAGAGCCGCGTCGGATAGATCTCGCGAGCGAAGCGTCGCATAAAGTGTCGCATGTTCCACTTACTCGTTTTCGATCGCGGCTCCCGTGGTCCATCGACGGTCACCTTAATCGCCCTCGTGTAGGTCGCCACTTGGGGTGGCGTCGTCGACACGGTGATGGTGATGCTGAAGCTCTTCCCTGCCACAGAAAACGGCATTGTCTGTACACTGAAGCATTTGCGCTTTCGTCGCTAATTTACTCTTCTGTATTGTTTCTATCAGTTTACGAATGTATAAATTAGATAAAATATATCTCAATCTCTTCAAAAGATCACTATGCATATCCTAATAAAAATATGTATTATTTTTATATACAAAATTCTTTTTCTCGTAAAATACTCAATTATTACTCAATTAAAACAGAATATCTAATTTATACTACATCTTCTACATCAAATTTAAATGTACAGGTTGTAATAAGTGTTAAATATTATAGGGACGTATTTCCATCGAAGAAACATTAGAAAAGTTCGTATAAACGTGGATCTAGAAACGCGCTTAGTTTAGCAGTTTCTGAGATAGGGAGAATTTTATTGTGAAACGATGGAATATCTTAAAAACAAAGCAATTGATTTTATGTCAAATTACATCAATACACTGAAAAAAGAGTTTGGTAATGCTATCAAATGTTGAGTGAAATAATGTTGATTAAATATTTAATTAATATAACCGAAGATACTTTTCTAAATATTCTGTAAATGTTACTAAATTTGATTATACATACTAAATATTTATAAAAGTAAAATTATTTTTGGTATTAATCAAATATTTAGTATTATTTCATTCAACATTTGGTAGCTATTACCAAACTCTTTTTTTAGTGTATAAAATATAAGTATAAAATATCTTGTAAACTATTGATTTTTTGATAATTCTACTTTTATATGCAGAATAACTGAACGAATTATAATATGTAAAAAATCTTTCAATTTAAAAAATAGAAATTTATATAACTTTGAAAAATCGATTCTCTTTTGAAAATTGATTTTGCCATTATTTATCTCTCTTCAGACCATACAATTTTTGTATGAAACATTTTTTGTCAACTCCTTTGGCTTTGAAATATTTCACTGTTTGACAATAAAATGTTTTCTTCCTACCTCGAAAACTAAGCGTTTTTAGATGTACGTTTATATAAACTTTTTTAAATGTTTCGTCGATAAGAATATATTTTATATATTTTAGTATACATTTGACACTTTTTAGTTTATATCCTGTAAAAGTAATTCTGTACATCTATTTTATTAATTAAATGCTAATAAATTTTATCAATTAAGTGCTAATAAATATATTCGTTTCTATCTTTGATTAAATGTGACAAAGGTAAGCTCTAATTTATAATTTGCGACTTTGTAATTACGTCCGTGTCTATTAGATCTTAACGGAGCCTCTCGGTATTCTTAAGCACGTTAAAAGATAATAGAGGAGGAGTGGATACTCGGGGGTGGAGCGGTCGTGTACATATATCATCGGTGAAGGTCTGGAAGTTGAAGGCTCGGTATATTAATTCCTTCTCCATAAACGTCCGTCGGAGAGATTGACTACGCGCTCTTAAACGGCCCATCGCGCGCTAATATGCATTCGGTAATTCGCCGCTCTTTCGCAACTCTTCCGTAGGAGAAGCAGCCAGTTGTCCCTTTTGACCAATTGTCCCTCTCGGACAGAGGGTTCGTTGGCGCGGCGAGAAATTTACACCGGGCTTAGCATCTCGTTATTTACGTTCTCCGGAATTAGAAACGGAGAAGTTCGGTATGTTTTAGCGGAACGGGTTGCCGTAGCAGCAGACATATAGCAGGCGATAACTTGACGAAAACAATTCGTACGATGTCATCTATTTCGCGGGGACCGCTCGCCAAAACACTCGGTGTCAACTTGTCCAATATGACGAAACGAAACACGACCAAGACTGCTGTTTACGCCCAAAAGAGACGATATCTAACGCGCCGCGGACATGCAATCGTTTGTGTTGGCGTAAATGTCAACGATTTGTAATTGTCTCCCCTTGGTACACCCAGTTCCACCTCGCTGTGTCTGTCAACATGATAACCGGCATCAAACACCGCCAACCCCGCGCTACCCCTGGGAACTGCAACTGACTGCAGAGCTACATGGCGTTATATCCCAGTTATATCGCAGCCCTCTCCGCTCTTCCGCGATAGAACCACCCCCGTTGCACCCTCCGCCCGGTCCCAGGATACCTCCCGCGCCCGTCATTGCCATCGTCATCGTTCATCTGTCGCGTGCAAAGAGCATCGTTTCGGGATGTCGATTCGAATTTTTACGTCAAAAGGCGATCCCTCTAACGAGATATTTTTTGCAGAAATAGATGACCGTTCGGCACAACGAAGAGGTAGTAGATAATTTTTATAATAGCTTCCTTGGAAGGGAACTTCTAACTTTCCGTAAATACTGGGTCAATTGAAATCAATCTTATCAGGCTCATCAGGCCTGTAAGATTAATTCGAAAATTGTTCAAGATTTAAGATGCCCAATTGAAAAATCGTGGAAAATCGGAAGATCACCAAAGTCGGAAGAGTGGACGGGGGAAAGGTGACGGCTGGTCGGAGGAAGGGTCACGCGTTGAGCTAGACCCCTTCTCCCCCGGCCGAGTCCATCGCATTTGGGGCTAATAATGCCGCACAGCCGACTCCCCTCTCCGGCGTCCGAACCTGCGGTTAATACTCGATGATGGGAACGGTCATCTGCAGAGACAGGACTCGGCCTGTGCATTCGCGAACGACGGACGGTCGGGCGGATGGACGGACGGACGGACGAACGGACGTACGGACGGACGGACGGGCGAACGGACGGACGGACAGACAAAACCGGGCCACGCGTATGTGGCACCTATATAACGTGCAGCATCACAGCTTGACTACTCACGATCTCCCATGTCTCTCTCTCTCTCTCTCTCTCTCTCTCTCTCTTTCTCTTTCTCTCTCTCTCTCTCTGTCGGCGCACGAGTGCGTGTGTGTATGTGTGTGTGTCGGTACGTTGGCAATACACCGACGATGAGATGAGCGCGCCAACCCAAACCGCCCACACACAACCGCCCGAAACCACTCGAAACCGTCCGTTAATACTCGTGGCGACGAGCGGAGGGGACGAGATCGCGTAGGGCTAAGCGAGCAGCAACGTACGGGGTAGAAAGGCTAAGGGGGTGCGGGTGGACGAAGGGGACGGGCGGACGCACGTTGGTGGTAGGGACGGAGCGGAGGTCCCAGAGTCTCCCAACAGGATGTCTCTGCAATTGTCAAATAATTACTATCGGTGGTAATTTCAGCCGTGTCGATATAGACTGCGGTATATTACTAATTATAGGCACGGGCCGCTTTCGACCCCGGCGATGATGATGGAACGGCCGTCGTCGTTTCAGCCTCCGGGTCCTCTTTGATTCGGCGCTACTACATCCCGTTTCTTTCCGACGGTGCGCGTTTTCAGAGTTGTCCGCTCGTAAGTATATACGAGAAGCGATAATTACCGGAATCCTCTAAACGCACGGAGACCTCACACTCCTTTCATACGGCGGCGGTCGATGTTTCATGAGCTCATGATAGTTTTAATAAAAAGAAAAGTGATCGTTGACCGGTTTGCGGTTATCTCGCGTTATTTCCTTATTAATGTAGACTGACTTTAATAGTCGGCTGATTAGAGGTAATAAACGGTGAGGTGTGTGATTGGCGAGTTGTAATCCCTTACGTGATAACAGAAGACACGTGTAAAAGCAATTTCAATTAGATATACGCTGCCGGAGAAAATTGTGCGGTGAGAAAAATCGTGAGAGGGATATTCAGCCCCCGACTCGCGAAGTCGCCGAAAAATAATCTCGTCGCGCTGGCACGAGCCGCGATCGCTCTTTTTAATCGAGGAGGCAGCGGCCGATTTTTCGTGGCCTCGCCGTTTTAAAATCCTCGCTGCAATTTCTTGAATCAGTTTGCCGGCCGATGCGATGCAATTCAATCAAATTAATAAGTCGCGGAAACAAAACCTCGATGATAGGAGGGCCGGTCCGCCCGATGGTGGTGGCCAGTATCAACACACCGAGAGCGGTTTGGTCAATCGCCGAAATTGAGTATTATGGATTATCGGGGAGAGATTGGAACGACAAAAAAAAAAAAAATGTAACAACGAGCCGAAAAATGGACAAAGGGATCGAAGGATTTTGGGCGAGGGAAGTGTCTCTTTCGCTAATTGACTCCGGGGACCGATGCACCTGTGCGTCAGGAGGACGAAAATCGCTGACCCTGCACTTCATGATCAAATCAAATGAAACATAGATGACGCGCTACGGGACGAATATCCCGCCGTATACGAGCAGTCTGACCCGTTAATTCATAAACGCGCCCTCCGGATCATGGGGTGCAAAATGCATTTGTAGGCTTCGACAAAGCCGCCTGCTGATCCGTGAATAATTATTATAGGCACGGGAAATCGATATTTCGAAAACGCAAATGAGGTCGAATGTCCAGCTATCAAGGTTTCATAAGGAAAATAATGTAACTCAAGATTTTTTGTATTAAATACATACATAAGTATATACACTACTTTTTTCTAACAATTACAATATGAAAATTTAATTAAATAAAATATATAAATAAAATACATATACTTCTATTAAATTTTTATCATATTGCAATTGCCAGAAAATAGTAGTGTTAACATTATTTTCTATCACGATTTAGCCAATGCTGCTTTGAGATTTTTATCAATTAATGCTAGCGGGAAAGAGCGTAGCAGGGATAGAAAATTAAGGTCGAAATTAAACAAGTCAAGAGCATCGATCGTAAGCGTTGGTTGATTTTGGCAAGTCATCCTCTCCGTCTATATCCGTCTATATCCGTTGGATGATTTCTGATTAACGGCCAGTTGTTTCGAATGCTCGGTTGGGGCTTGTGGCAGACATCGAGTAATGACTCTGGGGGGGTGGTAGGAGAGCGGGAACTCGCGAATGGGGACACACGGGGATGGATGCGAGGGTGGTACGATGATGATGATTACAATAACCGTGATTTTAGAGGGCTGGAAATCGCGGCACGCGTTTTTGCCCGTTCTAATACACAGCGCTGCAGATTTCTCTCTTATGAGCGTCGATATGATCAAAGGTATAGCAAATTGTTTCCGGAAGGATAATTGAAATGTCAGTACATTTCTTTCACAAGCGCGCGATGTCTTCTGTTAAACGCGACACGCCATTAAACACGAAATACTTTTTTTCGTTAAACGTGTTTAATAGTTTAAAGGTAATAATGAAAAATATGACGAGATTAAACTCACCTCTGCCGCTCCTGCCGACGAATCTGAGGTCGTTAAATTTGGCAACTTGATTCTTCATCAACGCGGTAGAATTTCGCAATTCGGCGCAACAGTTCTCGTCGTTACCAGCACGAACTGTCACCAGAGTGCCATCGCCAACCTCGCCGAGGGCAACCACTTTAAATGCCACCGGAAGCGTTTTGTTGGATCGCCAGTGCGTCGGTAGTTGACTGCACAGAAAGTACGGCGATCCTGAAACAAAAGATTTTTATCGTACACAGAATCGTTGTATCTCTAATTTGACAACTAATTTAAATATACTTTCAGAAGCGTAGAAGTCAGGTAACAAATATCAAGACTTAAATAGATCAAATTAAGTAAAAACAACAATATAAACATGGGTCAATAACGAGCAAAAGAACTAGTTGAAAAAAAAAACAAAAACTAATACATTTATTTCAATGCTTGCATACTAATATCGTGCACCTTTCTATCTTACTTATTGTTAATCTTTCTCAACACGAAAATCAAAGATTAACAATGAATTCGAACGTTAAAAATAATTCAGTTAATAAAACTATTTTAAAAAATTAACAGGGCAAAGAAATGTTTTACATCATTAGTCTGACATAATAAATTTACAATTATAAATTACAAAATTAAATTAAATAAAAACAATATTGACCTTATGAGCTAAGCTATGTTTTAATGCTAAACAATAGAGAAGCATACTTTCAAAATGCCTTTTGTTCAAAATTTTATTCTGGATAATTTTTTGGAAAATTTAAAAATTGATTTTTGACATTGCACCATTTTTTAAAACATTTTACATCTTATTAATTAGCATATTGTTATTTTCTTGTAGTTTTCTTTCTCGTTTACTGAAAATTATAAATTTTGGACAAAATTTATCACATTTTGAAGTCTGCTCAATTAATAATTCTAAGCAATAAACAAACTTTTATCGATCCACACATCTTCAGTATCAAAATAAAAACAGAAAGCTATGTTTTAAAAGAATATGTTGGAAAAGAATGTTGGATAGTACATAAAAGTAATTAAATGGTGTGTGGATACTAAAAGAATTTAAAAAGGAGGTAAAACAATATTGGAAACATACGGAAGTGTGTAATGTGTAGAAGAGAATATCTTTATGATATTGAGAGGAAAAGTGTATGAGAAGAGTCGATCTTGCTTTCGCTTCTAATTAATAATTCTTAATTGACATTGTTAGCAACACTTGGTACCAACCTGTTCTAACCAGTTCTCCAGGATGTTCGGCTTGCGCCTCGCCGACGAGCCTTTCGGTCCACCATAGTTCGCCGACGGCGGCACTTTCGCTCATTTCGCCGCCTCCACCTCCGGCGTCGGCGTCGTCTACTTGGTGGTACCTGCTGTTTACACCTTGCAGCGGCGCCAGGGAGGGACCACACGGGCCGGCGCCTTCGTGAGATCCAACGGTGCCGTAATTCTCCCCGCAGCCCACGGAACCCACCGGTAGATGCATCCCATCGGCCAGTAGCCGCCCCTCGTCGCCCAAGCACGCACCCCCCGGCCGGGACGTCGTGATTTCACTTACTCCGTAGACGGAGGCGACTTGCTGCTGGTCGTGCCACGCTACCAGCTTCCGCAGTGAGTCTCGCGCTGTTCGTAATAGATCGGTCGTCTTTCCTTCTTCTCGATTGCGTCGATTTTCATGATCGGTCGCGAGATCATCATTACAGGCTTAACACGGCGGAATTGCGTTCCGGTCTTGATCCATGATCGAGAGCGGCAGCTGTTTTCAACTGAGCCTTGCAATGTACCGTTGCACTTCTTGCGCGATGCGCGATCAGAGAGACCGGCAATTCGAAATACATTGTCACTGCCTCATCCTCAATTCATTAACATTTAATACCTTGAATGGTCACCAACATACTCGTTACCACATAAAAATTTCTCTTTCCCTCTAGCTCTCTATGTCTTTTCAAAAACACTATCGCCAGCGGCACTGGCTGAATCATCTGTCGCAATTTCTATTCCTACAGGTTGTCGTTAATAGATGACGTAGGCGACGATTCCTCGAATCCGATATAGCGTCACGGCGTTACACTCGAATAAACGTCGCACTATTCCTACATAATCGCCTCCTGACATTTCCTTCCGGCAACGGACCGAGTCATGATCGCGATTGTCGCGGTGCAGTTAGCGGCCGGTCGACGATCCTCTCGCGCGTACGTCAGTCGCGGTCGACGGTGCGCGACGTAATGCCGCGCGGAGCGGCTTGGTGGA
>QKQZ01052194.1:0-30588 GCA_003595255.1 Solenopsis fugax
GAGTGTCTTTAGATCCAACTGTGCAATACACATGGTGGAGTCTTTTAATCGGAGGAGGATCAATAGGTCTGGCCTATGTTGCAGTGAATCAGGTGCAAGTTCAACGTTTAATGACTGTTAAGTACGTCACTGTAAATTCATATTTCATAATAAAAGCGTTTAAGAGCCTTTCTTTTTTTCTCTTTAAGCTTTAATAACGCATAAAATTTTTATTATCACAATTTCGAAAAGAAATCTGAAGCAATTTACATATTATCAAAATTATCAGAGATATAAATTTTCAGTTTCTTATTTATAATTAAATTTTAATTAAACATATATAAATGTACGATATAATAAAATAAAATATTTTAATTAAAAAAATAAAGTAATTAAAAAATTAAAAAATATTGATTATTAAACAATTTATTTTATTAAATATTCGTTAGAACTGTTATTGTACACATGACAATCCTATTTTATTCCCGTAGAAACGTAAAAGTGGCTACAAATGCGCTACTACTGTGTGGTCCATTCATCTTCTTGGTAGGCTTTTTAACATGCTTCACCGGAATATGTATTTACGCGGTCTATAAAGATTGCGATCCTGTTGCCTCTGGAAAAATTTCGACCTATGACAAAATATTGCCTTATTTCACCGTGGAGAATTTAAAACCTGGAGTGGTTGGTCTTATCGTTTCTGGTGTCTTTAGCGCCAGCTTGAGCACGATTTCCGCTATGATGAATTCGTTAGCTGCAGTGGCACTCGAGGACTATGTAAAGCCACTACACCGAAAATTTGGAAAAGATTTATCAGACGAAAGGTCCACGTTAGCAGCCAAACTTCTTACTATTTCAAATGGCATTATTTGTATGTGTTTAGCATTACTTGCGACGACAATGGGTAGAATAGTCGCCGTTGCCCTTAGCATTCATGGAGCTATTGGCGGACCGATTTTAGGAATTTTTACTCTCGGAATGTTCAGTGAAAGTGCTAACGAAGTGGGAACTATTATTGGCATGATTACAGCGTTAGTCGTTTGTTTGTCGACCGCTTTCGGGCCTAAACCACCAGCTCCAAAATTACCGATATCGGTTGAAGGTTGCGCGAATTCTACATTGCTGCTTATGAAACGAATGGATTTTAACAGGTAGGATATTCTCAGAGAACATAGCAAAATCAATGTTCAATCAATATCACAAATATTGCACATTATATTTTTGATTATTAAAATGAATTAACAAATTATGCTTACATAATATTTAAAGTAACCTTTGGGTAATACTAAAATTTCAAATTTATATGTTTTCGAAATTAATAAAATTATTCATACTTATCAGGGATTGCGTAAAATAAATGTATTCAAATCGCTTTTCCACATAATGAGAAAAATGAAATATACAAAAGAAATCATGTTACAAACGACTCTCAAAAGATTTATCAAAGATATATTAGCATTAATTGGTTCGACAGATGAGACTAATTCCTAAATCTGCTATCTTTATCTATTTGTCTAATGTTGTTTTTTAGTATTGTACATTTTTCAGGTACATATTGGAAAATCAAAAATTTTATACTACAGATATTCACGACAAAACATTTCCTTTAAACTGAAAGTTTTGCCTCGCGCAATGTTCAAATATTAACACTACAACACTATAAGGAATAAATGGAGTACATATTTACAATTGCTAGCCATTTATCTCGCTCGTCGTAGACCGAATCGAACGACCATAAATTTATCTTAGGGAAACAGATAGGGGAGAAAGAACGGCCCGCCGATACACGGCCGTATCGCACGACGATTAGAATATGAATTATCGACGCATTGTAAATCGACTAATCGCAGCTCTTTGAAACTCGCGATGCGTCAATGTTGCTATGCGCGCAAAGATATCTCATTCCGCTGTAATTAGTTGGGAGTTAAGCGCCGCTTCCTGATTTCTTTTACGCTTTTGCATGAACGATAAGCTTACTATTTGGCATATCCACGGTGGTAAATAACGCTGATTACGCCCGTTAATAAACTGAAATTACTTGCAGATTCCGAATCGTTATTAGCGGGATACAAGGTAACTCCGGTATATACCATACCTACGAGTATCTTGACTTTAATTTATCAAATACTATTTACTGTGTACTATTTTCTTATATTTGAGAAAAAAATTCTTATATATTCGTATATTAAAAAAAATACTTTAAAAGTTGTTGCATTTTTGCTACATATCCCATAGAAATATACGGCAACTCAAGTGTGAGATATATAAACAAAGAATACAAGAGCTAAATACTTCTACGACTACTTTACTGTATTCCATCCTACTCTTACTATCACTCTACATTTATGTGTCACGAAATAACCGTGAAGCCTTTTACACTTTCTATAATAATCATTTTAGTAGGTTATATGATACATAGTTACGCTACTTACTACCTTAACAAATCGATTCATTTCACAATAGTTTAATAATGTTAACGACAAAAACCTGAAATCACGATACAATGATATAAAATCACATAATAAAATAATTGCATATTTTTAATGTAAAAATGTAAATTACTTTCACTCTTTCTATTTTTTTCTGACTTCTGCGGCGTAAAACCTCGTAAATACCAAAGTTACTCTATTACCGCTTTCTCTTTGTCGGCAAAAATTTGTTTAAATTGACCGGTCCATTTTCAACGTGAAATTGAAGGCTAGAAGTAAAGATGGATGATCTGATCTAATTGAAATAATCTCGAGGGTAGCAGATAATAATAAATGCATTTCTCGCAAATGTAATTTAAGTGCAAATAATGTTTTCATCATTAAGAAAGGAAATGTTTTGCTAATTAGGTATTTTGTATTACAAAACAGTGAAGAGAAAGTGGAGAAAGTAAAGTTATGAGATACTACAAGAAAAAAGATTTTTTGTGTTTACTGTTTAAACTATACAAAACCTTTAATGGGGTATATTTAATTTTTATAAGTTGTTTCTCTTTTGCAGTACTATAAAACCAGATGCGTCGTCGTACTTCTATTTGTATCGAATCTCCTATTTATGGTACAATCCTATGGGACTGGTGATTACTCTAGTAGTTGGATATGTGGCAAGTTTTATAGTTCGGAAAATTCAAGGCGGAAATAATATTGAACATGATCCAAGATTATTTGCACCATTCGTGGCCAACAGGATTAGACGGCGCCGCCAGAAGGCAGAAAAAACCACGAACAGTCAAATATTTGTTTTGGAACTTGACCGTATAAGATGATTTTATAATTAAATAACTCATAATTATTTAGAATGTATTATCTCAATAAATCAAATACAATATTCCAATAATTAATTGACAGACTGTATAAATACAGTTATTCAAAATAATACAATTAAAACTGATTGTGCTATTTAGATGATGTTTACTTAATTAATTAATTTTTATATGTCTAAACGAATTTAATGGATGTACATAATCATAAATAGTTCTGCTATTTATTATTCATTATTCATGTCTTGCATACAATTTTACAGTGCTGCATGTATTATTATAATAAAATTGTATTTTTATGACAATAAATAAGATGCACGTATCTCAGTGTTCAGCATTTTTTAACATTGATATATTAATAATAAAATTAACATTTACGAAGAAAGAAGCACGTTATTAAAAGAATTTGCATGAGCTTTCATTTTTCGGGCAATGTTAATGTTGCCAATTTATGCAATTAGGGTATTATCCAATTATAAGGCAAACAAAAAGCTGTGTACCGAATCGGCGACAACCCACCGTGTTGCATACCGGTAAACTCGAACGAAATTCGCGCATTGCAATTTTTCGACGGCGGCTTCGTCTTCGCATTAATTTGCAATTTAACGAGTACTGATTGGCGGAAAAAGGTTCGTACGGGATAACGCGGCATGTCGGCCGATTCGACGAGCCGGCGATTTAAACGGAACGATTCCGCTGTGTTACCGCCGAAATTGGCGCGACTTATCTCGTAATCGTCTACAGCCAATTATCGTGTTCAGCACGAGCAGGCTTTTAATTCGTTTAATCGAGCTTCATCTCCGTAACGTTACTACCTCTTGCGTGGCGCATGATTGAACGATGAAAGAAAGAAGCGGTAATTGATACTTTGATGGGAATTTGCGTTTACGAATTACTGTTAAAATGTTTATAGCAAATTATCGTATCTTTTTATTATTGAGTCTTGTTTCATATAAGAAATTGACGAATTAATTTTTGTAGTGACATTTGTTTAAATTTCAAGGCATTATAAATTTAAACACGATAAGACATAATAACTTCGAAACATATTAGTGAAATGTCAGTCGAGTTTGACTTTGCTAAATTACGTGATACTTATTAATCGATTTTCATTTTGTTAAATTACGTGATCCTTCATGTTTACTCCGAAAATAACGTAAGGTACACACTTTGAAATCATGAATTTATATGAGATACGAATACAAATTGACACAATCTACATATTGCAAGGTCTTCAAAAACCGATTCGCGTTCGGAATAAACTTTCAAAATACACGGATCACGTAACATAAATTGCACGAATCGAAACGCAAACCAATTTTCCCTACGCGATCATCCCTGGAACTTATCATCGCGATCTACAAGAGAGAATCGCCGCTATCACGTGTGCATCTCGTTGCATTTTCACTGATGACTAGACTCGCGGCATCGCGGAGGGGCCGGCTAAAGCCCGCTCGGAGGATATCGGAGGATGATATCTATAGAAATGCGCATACGTATGAGCACAATGGTTGGAACTTTCGTCCCACCCTCGCGTCTGCCCCTCGTGCGAGCGATTCGCGGACTTGCATTTAAAATTGAAATCATGGGTTCTGGCCTGGGCTTCATACGCGGCACTCTACCACGTCCGATCTCGATTATCGACGCGTACCTCTTTTTATTTTGTTCTTCCTTTCCCCCCGTTTCTCTCGACCCGCCCTTCTTCCAAGCCATCCATCCTCGCTGCGTGCGCGAGTCACGTGAATATGCATGAGTTGTCTGGCGCACGGCCAGGATGAATTTTAAAGCAGAAATCCTCCCGACCGGTTCATTCATCGGGATGGCCGGACGTGTTTACGTTACGACGGACTGTTTACTCGCAAGGGAAATCCAGAGCCTTCGAGAGTTCCGCGATTGTATTTAAGGTTTCATCGAACAATGGAATGATAAAATGTCACGACTGCGATATATATATTGATTTTTTAAATTATATATATAACGTATAAGCGAATGTAAAGAATGTGATAGAGATTGTGTGTGCTATAGCAAAACTCAATAAGATTATTACAGCCAAAAATAAAAATTTATTATTTCCTTATAAGCGTGTAATATTATTGAATATTAAGTAATATTTTAGGTCTATTTTTATAATATTAAATATAATACTCTAGTTAATATAATATTAAATAGAAAAAGGGCTGAAATTAACTAGAATAGTATATCACAGAATTAAATTGAAATCAATTTAATATAACCGATGCTAACTAGCATCTCTAAAATCCTCACCCCGAAGAAAATGAAAAATCTGTTGTGAAAAATATTACCTCAGCCAGGATTTGAAGCTGGAATCCCCTACATTCCGTGTGGATGTCTTAGCCAGTTCGACCACCGAGGCACTTGGTAATATTTTTCGCAACAAGTGATATTCAAGAAACGTCTTGTAATCGTTAGAGCCTTTTTTTAATTAAATGTTGTATACAAATTACGAACTTGAATCTATATTAAATAATATTAAATAATATTCCTGAAACATTAATGTAAATATGTTTCTTTATTAAAATAAAATCAAGATTATGCAAAAAATAGAGTATAAACGTGTTATTTATTATTAATAACTTTATAATATATTTAAAGAAATATTTATCCCTTTAAATTTCAAAATTGTATGAATTTTTTTATAATATTCCACGGATATTAAAGTAATATAACAAAAATATTATTTAAAGAGGGTATACAACAGAATATTTCTATGATATTAAAAAGTATTAAATAATATTCTCGAAATATTGATAGTAATATTATTTTAATAATATTCGTATATTTTAGGAATATTGTGTGCTTATAGCACAATAGGGTAGAACGAAATAAAAATACGAACAAAGTACGTTATAAAATTATTAAAAAGTTGAACTATGCGCAACACTTTTTTTCACTCTCGGGAGAATCGTCATGATTTCGATACACGTTACGTCGAAAAAATTCGCACCTCGTGCCGGATCTCCGGGTCTTCCGCGATAACCTATGCAAAAGACAGTTCGTGCGCGATGCAGAATTCAGCGGTGCAACCGACCCATGCATTATAGGGAATGCGATATCCATCTCATGTCAAGATCTTATGGTCGTTGTATTAGCTAGCCAGCAAAACGATGGAAAACAACGGTTCGTGAGAATCTAGAAATTGCATGTAATATGCGTGCTATGTATGATAATAAGACTTTGACCGGCAACTAACTTTGCGCAAAATTTATATTTATATTTTTTTAATTAATAAGTATTATCCTAACTGTACATGTCGTTTCAATACGGATACGAAGAAAATTGGTCAAATAATTTTAAATAGCACAAGCTATCCGAAGAACGATAAGAATATGTTTAAAATGTATCCTCAGTTCTTAAAACATTCTTCGGAATTTAAAAATCGCCAACATTTTTTAAATTTCCATGTTGTTACTGTGGTTCCGATTATACAAACGAAATTACAGTCTTCTTTTTTTTTTAAGAAAGAGAATCCACAGCAGCCAAAGTCTAGACACGTTATTACGGAAAATGCCTCGAGGTCTTCACCGCAACGAACGATGCAGGTTACGAGATGGTCACTCGCAGTTATCGTGCCTCGTAGCGGACCCTTCCTGCCGATTTAACCGCAAAACCGCCCAACGGGCGGGTCTCTTATCTCGAGTTTAAGTGCAACTTGCAACTCGCCACCGTAACGGCATGGTGGGCTTCACGAACCATGCCGTGTGAAATGACGGCTACCGGAAAGAACGCGGCGCAGGGGCGGATTTAATGTACCACGAACGAGTCTGAATTGACTTGTAAAACCGAAAGGGTAAATTGCGTCCGGGAATATCGATTCCCGCCAATACGGATGCGATCATATACGCCGGCTCGTATGTTATCCCGCGAAAGATGGAAATGCGCGATATACGGAACGTGAAGCCATGGGAAATATATATAATGGTTTCTGGTTGAGCCGGAGGCTAAAACATGGTTTTCGATATAATACGGTAAAGTTTAGTTATTCCTACAAATTTCCTGTCGAATTTATGCAGCATCGTAACTTGAGGAAATCTCAAGATGTTATGTAATATCGTCGAAGCAATATTAAATATAATCCGAACGATAATTTACCTACAACGTACGATCTGCGTGTCGAATGGAGAATATCCAAATTGCGTATAATTATGAAATTATGAAAAACACAGTTTCTAGAAATGCCTTATTACAAAATGGAATGTTGACCGCCCGTGGCGGCGCAGCTGATACTTGCATCTGCCGCGATCTTGTTGCGGGGGATTTGTTAGCACTTTGTCGGCGAGCTCGTTATGCCAGGCGAGAGGTATTCAACGTATCGAACTCAATCTGTCTATTGTTAGCAAATAACGCAAATCGTTTCTAGCCCTTCGGCTGCCAAGCCCATTTTTGTTAAGCGCGTTTTACAAATACCGCTTTATGCAATCACCGTAATATCTCACGCGATTTATCATGTCATTTCCGGTTTCCACATTGTCGACTAAAATTAACGATCAGCACAAGGACAACTTTGTGATAAAATAATAACGAAATTTCTGTAATATCTCAAAAATATTACCTAACTAACAAGTCTCAAGTTAATTACAATTAAATGTTTTTACACTAGGAAAAAAATGTACTGCCTTCAGCAAAGGCTCGAAGCATTTTTTACTGCGACCAAATATTTTGTTTTATACAACAAAAAATTTGGTTGCTTCTATAAAATACATGTAAATAAAAAAAAAATATTTGTACTAATTAAATATTTGTTTATATTAATTAAATCATTTTATTCGGTATATTTTAACCAAGTTATTTGTTGTTACAATAAAACATTTTTCCTAGTGTGTATAATGTCTATTTCCAATATTCAAATAATTATTTGCTTCTCTCGACAGCAAAAAAATAATAAGTGAGAAATTGAAGAATGCAACAGTAATTTCAGTACCACCCATGATGATCATGACATCACATGTTGCTTTTACGACCGGAAGGGAAGTTGTCAGTTACAACTCATAACTGTGATACTACACAATGTTCGGTGCGGCTTGAAAAACAACCCTTAATCATTTTAACGTTTCTCCGCCGAGGAGGGCTGTTCAAACAGCAGATCGAACAGTTTTCTCACGCGCCCTTTTTAGGATCTGGGTGCGCCTGTGTCAACAAACATTCATCTTTTAACACGATCTCTCTTCAACGCGTGGAACTCGTTCGTTATCGAGCGTCAGGCATGTCAATTACATTTTAACTCGTGGAGTACGTATCTGTCGATGACACGTACGTAAAGGACGCTGTATACCTAATCGCGTGAGATTAATTACCGTCAATTGCGGAACCGATTCTTCCTATCTAGAATGGAAGTAAATTAAACGCGGTGTATATTACAATCAGCATAGTGATAAAAGTCAAATTATTAATAAAATAAAGACTGAATAATATTGACAATAAAAGATTGGAATAAAATTGTATTACAAAAAATAACTATCGATGTTCAGATGAATTAATTACGTAACGTAAATACATGTAACATAACACTAAAAAAAGTTTCCTGTTTATTTGTGAAATATTTATACTATGAAAACATTCTTAGTATTGATTTTTCACATTACTTTAAAAACAATATTTAATTCTGAAAAAATATAAAAAGCGGATTCCAAGTTTTATTTAACAATCAAAAATATTCGGAACGGGAGAGAAAAATGAAATATAATGTAATGTATTCAAATATTAGCAATATTTTACATGTCAAATTTTATAGAAATAATAATTTATTTTTATTTCACATAAATAGAAAAGTTACACAAAATTTTCTTGCTCTAATCTTAACCTTCTTTTTATATAAATACCAAGACAAAAGTAAATTTAAATAAAAGCTTTATATTCAAAAAATATCAGTTTTATACTTATGATATATTACAATTTTATTTTACTTTCTTCTCTATCTTCTTATTTCTATTTTTTTATTTAAGAGGCCTTTCCCTTTTTTTTACATGCAAAAACAAGACTATTTTTTTCGAATTTTTTTTGGTAAAAATAATGAGACGATTTTTAATTTTGTACGTTTATTTTACATATCTTCAATAATGTGTAAAAAATAGTTATGTATAAAATAATACTTTAAACGTGTTTTTGTCAAAACTGTATTTTCAAAATCTGCATGCACAATATTTCAAAACAACTATTGACTTCCGATTGACTTCTATTTTAGCATTTCCTTTTAGTATATGTCTATCTAAAAAAATACATCTTTATGTCTCAAATTTTTAAAAACAAATATTTTTTGCTATGATAAAAGCTGATTTTTTTACGAAAATACGCAAAATATTAACTTTAAACCGAAACCATTTCGTCAATTTATATTTTTTCTATAAAATTCAATTTTATTCTCTACCCACACTTTTAATTTAAATAAAATACAATTTGAATTTTTTGTTTCAAATCAACCTAAGTTATATTATCACATACCAATTTTTTTTTAAAGTGTTTTTTCATTACTTTATATTTTTTAAACAAATAAACATTTTTTAATAATTTTCATTTTACACATTGTTGAAGATGCATAGACTAAACGTACAAAACCGATCCGTAGTACAAAATTCAATCACATAGTTTTTACTAAAAAAAATTTGTAACAATAGTCTTGTTTTCACGTTTAAAAAAGGGAAATTATACAATAAATCGACAGCATCAAAGCATGCTATTAATTAATCAAAATGATTAATGACACGTCGACAATAATTATATCTATTTTATAAACTTTGCATGTTTTCTCGTATTTAATATAAAAAATCCAATAATTTCAGGATTAAATATTAATATTTATTCTACTCTCTAAATCAGAATCAGTGTATTATTCATTGAAAGACAGAGAACAACCTGATTTCCAGTGGTATATTTATAATTATATCAATCAGTGATATATGCACTGCTTTTAAGTGATAATACACTAATTCCAATCAGTGAGATCAGTGATGCACTGATTCTGATTAGTGAGAGTACCACCCTTTTAAACGAAATCACTGAAAGACAGTGAATAATCACTGATTGATCACATTTATAAGTATAGCATTATAAATCACTAAGATTTCACTGATTCAACTTTAGAGAGTAACTTCTCTATTTTAAGATAATGGATCTATGAACTTATTCTATTTATTTATTTAATTTACTAATGTTTTTGTGTTTTTAGATATATATAAATTTATATAGATCTATTATTTAATATTTAATTTTCACAAATATATTCCTACTCTTTAAATCTGAATTAGTGGAATCTTACTGATTTGCAGTGCTATACTTATAACTGTGGTAATCAGTAACTATTCATTATTTTTCAGTGATTCTGATTAAGAAAAGGGTACTCTCACTGACCGAATTAGTATATTGTTAATGAAAAACAGTGTATTATTGAATGAAATAATTATATAACTGAAAACAAACTATTCAGTGTAATACACTGATTCCAATTTAGAGAGTACAAATGAAGAAAAAAGATGATCTATCTCACCAAACTGATGCACAGCAGCAGAGTTGTATGTATCACGACCTAGAAAATCCAAATTTATTATTCAAGTATTCAAAATATGCCAAAAATTAACTATTGCACGCACTGTTAAAAATATGCAGCAAAATTTTATGTAATGTAATGGAAGCAAATTTAACGTACATTAAAAAATTTAATTTTGTCAAAAGTGCACTAATTATTTCATGCACATTCTTTTCAGTAAGAAATACATTAAATTTAATGTATACTTGTGTAACGTACAAATATACTGAATTTCATGAACCCGCATTTTTATCAGTGCGCGTCAAACAATTAATTTTGCGAGTAACATAAGAATAAAAAGTTATTCACCTCAAAGATGCTCCGCCGTTGCCTGATACCATCCAAGCCTCTTTCTCCTCTCAGCTAGGTTAATGTTCCTCTGCCGCACTCGCACAAAACTCACTCGCGAAAACACACGTAATTACGATCGCGTGCGCACTCTTATAACAATTAGATTGATCGCGCGGCACTTACTACGACATTCCCGGCTTAATCACAAGTGTCACATACTCTATCGCGACGGAGAAACGAGAGTAAAAAGAAGGAACGCGCGATGCGATCCGCTCGGCGTACGCGATGCACATCGGCTGCAACGAAAACGAGACTCGGAAAGAGAGCGGCTCGATCACCCGAATGATAACAGATCATCGACATATCCGATGTACGCGCGTGAAGGTTATGGCTCCACCGTTGCTCGCGCAATACCACCCAAGCCGTTCCTCTGCCGCACTCGTACAAAACTAACTCGCGAAAACACACTTAATTACGATCGCGTGTGCATTCTTACAACAATTAGATTGATCGCGCGGCAAAATACTACAGCACTTCCGACTTAATCGCACGCGACACGTACTCTATATCGCGACGGAGAAACGAGAGTAAACAGAAGCGCGATCCGCTCGGTGACGCACAGTGCACATCGGCTGCAACGAAAACGAGGCTCGGAAAGAAAGCAGCTCGATCGCCCGAATGATAACAGATCACCGGCACATCCGACATTCGCGCGTGTAACTCGACAATTGTCGACAATTACCAAAACCGCGGGATCAATTGCGATCGCGCTTCCGCCAATACACGTAAGGCCGCCATGTTGGTCAACCCTCAGCAGCGACCTCGGGGGGTCGATACGATCGATCCATCCCACGCGATTTTCTTCGATAATCGAAAGACTCGAGACAGGTGGTGGGAGGCTGGGAGGCACTACTTCGCGCGATGTGCATAGGGGACTGTATACCGGCGCGCGGCGTCATCTCGATACTGTTCGTGGTTCGTCTCCTCTCGTCTGTCGCGATGATCGAGCAAAGGTACGGAACTGATAATCGTAGAGAACAATTGCGTTCTGATGGGTAATGTATTACGATATGCAGAGCGGCTCGCATCGCGCCGCCTATACCTGCTCCAGTCCCGCCGCGCGAATGATAGCAGCGCAGTGACTACCATTAAACACAACGCGTTATGGCGTACGCCGCTGCATAACAACAAACCGCGGATCTATTTACCAACCGCTCGTCGCTATCGCGGAGCGGTACCCCCGACTTTACAAAGAGCTAATACTTTTCCAGTTGAATATTTTGACTCTTTTAGATTTCAGATAAACTCTAATCATCGATAATTGAAAGGCTCGAGACAAAAGGCACTACTTCGCGCGATGTGCGTAGGTGATCATTATACCGGCGTGTGGCGCGCGTCACCTCGATACCGTTGGCGTTACTCGTCTCCTCGATACCGTTGGCGTTACTCGTCTCCTCGCGTCTGTCGCGAGGATCGCGTAAAGGTACGGAACTGCTAATCTATGATAATCGTAGAGAACGATTGCGGTGTGACAGGTAATGTATTACGATACGCAGGGCGGCTCGCATCGCGCCGCCTGTACTGCTCGAGTTCCGCCGTGCGAATGATAGCGGCGCGGTGGCCTTGCCATTAAACACAACCCGTTATGCCGCGTATGCCGGCATTGCCGGCGTATGTCGCTACGTAACAACAAACCGCGGGGCTATTTACCAATCGATGCTCGTCGCTATCGCGAAGTACCCATAACTTTACCAAGAGCTAATACTTTTCCAGCTGATTATTTTGTCTCTTAGATTTCAGATAAATTCTAATCATCGTTAATTGAAAGACTCGAGACAGAAGGCACTACTTCGCGCGATGTGCGTAGGTGATCATTAAATCGGCGTGCAGCGTCATCTCGATACCGTTGGCGGCTCGTCTCCTCTCTCGTATGTCGCGAGGATCGAGTAAAGGTATGGAACTGCTGCTCTTTGATAATCGTAGAGAACGATTGCGGATGTATTACGATACGCAGGGCGGCTCGCATCGCGCCGCCTATTATATACCTGCTCGAGTTCCGCCGCGCGAATGATAGCGGCGCAGTGATTTGTAATTAAACACAACGCGCTATACCGCGACATGCCGGCGTATGCCGCTGCGTAACAACAAACCGCGGGGCTATTTACCAACCGATACTTGTCGCTATCGCGAAGCACCCACGACTTTACAAAGCGCTAATGTTTTTCTAGTTAAATATTTTGTCTCTTTTAGATTTCAGATAAATTCTAATCATCGATAATTGAAAGACTCGAGATAGAAGGCACTACTTCGCGCGATGTGCGTAGGTGATTATTATACCGGCGTGCGGCGACACTTCGATACCGTTGGCGGATCGTCTCCTCTCGTCCGTCGCAAGGATCTAGTAAAGGTACAGAACTCTGCTAATCTATGATAATCGTAGAGAACAATTATGATGGGTAATGTATTACGATATGCAGGCCGCTTGCATCGCGCCGTGTATACCTGTTCGAGCCCCGCCGCGCGAATGATAGCGGCGGGTGACCTTGTTGTTGAACACAACGCGCTATGCCTCGTATGCCGGCGTACGCCAATGTGTTGTTATGCCGCTGCGTAACAACAAACCTCGGGGCTATTTACCAGCCGACGCTCATCGTTATCGCGAGGTACCTATTACTTTACAAAGAGCTAATGCATTTCCAGTCGAATATTTTGTCTCTTTTAGATTTCAGGTAAATACTAACGAGCGGGTGACTGTTAATATACAAACGATTTCCCCTTTGCTCGATAACCTCGATTCGCGGCGATTTATATCGCGTATTATATCGCGTTCGCACTGTTTGTAATCCGGAAAACTGTCTGGTTACACTTGAATTACACTTGAATCGACGAAAAATTTGAAACGCGATGCGATGTACATACACATATCGAATTTGATATTAAAAGGGATAATTGTCCGTATGTATCGCACAGTCAACTGCTTTGTGTGAGTAAATCATGCAAAAAACTGTTTTAATAACATAGTTCAATACTTTTGGAACCTGATAAATAAACAAAATGTTTTCCGATGGAGGTTTGATAGCTAAAAATGAATTCGGCAATGAAATTGGCATATTATAAATCACGAGATTAAATAAGTAATTATTCTATTCAACTTCGTTTATTTAGGTGCCAAAAAAAGATTTATTTTTATATAATTGCGTTATCTATTCAATTTCTTCATTTATTATGTGCTAATTATGCATATAAAAAATCGTACGGTAATAAATATAAATTCATATTAGAAATAAAAAATAGAATTAGTGTTCTGAAGGAGTACCCATTTCATTTGTGAAACAATTTTTTTTTTTAATGTTTGTAGTGGTCTTAACGCCATGAAACTTCTCACAAGTTGCTACATTTTTTACCTAGTTTTTAATTTTTTACCAAAAACTATTTCATTTAATATAAATAAAATATAATCTTTTATTTGTAATAAAAATATTATGAATGAAAAAAACAAATGAATAAAACATTTAGAAATGCAAATAAATATAACTTATATAGCAAATTGATTAATAAATATAAATTTTGACTTTTTCCATTGAATTCCACTACATGTAGATATCTCTTCAATAGAAATAGGTAATATATAAAAAAATAAAGCCTAATTGTTCGAGCTACAGTCATTCCAATAAAATGTTTTTGACAAAAAGTGAAACTAGATAAAAAATATAATTCACTTGTGAAATTTCAGGGTACTAGATACATAAAAAAATTGCTTCGCAAATAAAATGGGTACCCCTTGTTTAAAGTAAGAGTTAAAATGGCGTAATTAAAATTGAAAAAAAATTATTTTAAAAAATATCTACTTTTATATTTGTGTTATTAACTCTGATTTAAGCTTACAAGCTAATGATCATGAGAATAAAGTAATAACGCGAGACAATTGCAAATAATAATAATAACAAATAGCAATGAACAATTGTCATCTCGACACGTTTACAAATTGTTAATCGGAGAGTAATTAATTGCGTGGATTATGATAATTAGTAATTGTTCGTACGAAACGATCGCATTTTGCAAGTTAACACGAGGGTATATATGTAGAGCCACTCGCGAATGATAGCGCGGCGACCTTGCCTTAAAACAATACGCCGCGCCGGTAATAAACCTGACGACTATCTATATCAACTGACTCTCGTCGCGCTGTTACGAAATATTTACAACTTTACAAAAAGCTAATTCTCAGCCAAACGTTTTGTATTTTTAGATTTCAAATAAATTTCGAATTGTTAACGTACGCTTTCCATTTTGCCCGATAAACTCTATTCGCGATTCGTGAATTAATTATATTGTGTTCGCGATTCGAAATTGTTTGGCTAATTACACTTAAATCGAGAAAAAATTTGAAACGAAACGCGATATGCATTTAAGTATTATTACAGTATAATTGTTGTCCGTATGTATTACAGTCAAACGATTTATAATTCAAGTCCTTTAGCGCTTTAATGTTTGCTTTGCATGAATAAATCGAGCGAAAAACTGTTTCGATAATTAACTCGGATTCGATTATAATCGCGATAAGCCTATAATCGCGAGAATTAAGTAATAACACGGGACAATTGCTAATAATAATAATAATAACAAATAAACGATAAATTAAATGTCACTGTCGACACGCTTGCAAATTATTAATCGGAGAGTTAATTAATTGCACAGATTATATGATAATTAACAAATTGTTCGAAGAAAATGATTGCGTTTCGAAAAATAATATGAAAAGTAATATGTGAAATCAAACTGTTTGAGCCTTGCCGCGCGAATGATAGCGTAGCGACCTTGCCGTAAACACAACGCGCAGTAGTACAAGCTGGTAACAAAGCTCAAGGCTAATCTACCAACCAATTCTCGTCATTATCATGAAATATTTACAAAAAGCTAATTTTCTCAGCTATACAATTTTTTACACTTCAAAATACTTCGATGAACGAACTGTGAATGTACGCTTTCCATTTCGGTAAACTCTTTTCGGCGATTTGTGTATATATTATATCGTGTTTGCAAACCGAAATGATTTGACTAATTACATTTGAATCGAAGAAAAAATTGAAATGAGACGATATATATTCTAGTACTGTTTTTTTTCTGTTTAATTTACTTGATATACAATCAAGTATTATTACGAGATAATTGTTGTCCGTATGTACGCATGTATCATACAAACGATTTATAATTCATTTATAATTCACCTATCTCTTTGATTTCTGCTTTGTATGAGTAAATCATGTGAAAAATATTTCAATTATTAATTCTGATTCAAATCGCATACGAATAGATAATCACGAGAATTAAGTAATAATAACGCGGGACAATTGCTCACAATAATAATAATAGCAAATAATAAACGATTGTCATCTCGATACGCCTACGAATTGTTAATCGAAGAGTAAATTAATTGCGTAGATTATGATAATCAGTGATTGTTCGTAGGGAACGATCGCGTTTCGAAAGATAATACGAGGTTATATTAAATCATTCGAGCCTCACCGCGAATGATAGCACGGTGATTTTATAAACACAACGTATTGTATACCGTAACAACAAACTACATGATCATGCTTCAGTCGATTTATTTTACTTTGAAGTATTTAACATATTATAGAATAAATACGTGTTTACCGAATATTCCATTTTGTAGTCCGTATTAATTTCGACGGATGGTCTGTTAACTCACATTAAATCTAACGTGAATTTATTTAAAAAATGAATACTAAAACGTTTATTTTGATTGCAGAAATATTTAAATTAATTTGTATGATATACTGTATTTAATGCATAATCTCACTTTTTTAAATTCACATTCCGAGAAATGTGAACGATTTATTAAAATCGTGTGATTTTAATAAATCTAGAAAATCAAATTGAATCAGCACAACACACAGTAAACCACTTTTCCTAAATTTATTAAAATCGAACAGTTAAATTTTTTTGGTAAAAATTCAACAAAAAATAATACTAAAATAATGTTTTATGTTAAAACTTGCTCCTAAAATAAATTTTAATTTCCATAAGTTTAAATTTAATATTAAATTTAATAATTTTAATAAATCTTATGCTCGCAAAAACTTAATAATCTTAACACTTTTTTATATTTTAAATTTTGATTTTGACCTAATTAATTTTTAAATTAAATTATTAAAATATTAAAGGGAATAATTGTAAGATACTCTATATTTCGCAATTGAGGTGGCAATTTAAAATATCATATAGTCAACAAAAAATTCTAGCTAATAGCAAAAGAATAAATGATCTAATAAAGTACATTGAAACTTTATATCTCTCTTCACACAACTTGGTGGAAATTTATATGAATTCATTATAATACTAGAAAAGTGCATTTCACTATACATGCATGAAATATAAAATCTTCCAAATGGCGGATAACATTTCACGATATGCACCCGGATGGGCCATACATGATTTCTCACTATGAAACATGGTGTTTCATATACGACCATTTATAACGTAATACATATTTGTCGAAGATTTACAATCGTGACATTTCGCCCGTTAATGCGGAATCAATTTGCTGTTATAAGCTATATTTTTTTTGCCGTACTGTTATAATAATAATCCATTGAAAGGTCGAGTGAGGGTGCGCAGACGAGATTACACGCGAGTTAGAAAGCGCAGCGATCTTTAACACGATCCTCTTGACTCCGGATAATTTGTCAGTGCGGCGCATAGAAATTACAAAGACCGAGTTATTTTCTCCGAGTGAGAAAACTATATGCCGAGTTAAAGCGATCTCAACGATATCGTAAATATTCTGCCGCACGCGAGAGACGCCGCTTCCAACAAACGCATCAATTTACTCGCATCGATATCGCTTTCACGTCAATCGATTGTAACATAGTTATGTCAGAATGGACTTTAATTAAACGTATTACAATCTTGCTCGTTCTCCACTCGTATTGTATACAATTTCTGAGACCGAGATATTACAATACGAGATTCTGAAATAACAGAAGGTGCGCCGCGCGTAGAGTTTTCTCACCAACTTCGTTGCAATTGTAAGGTATTATTACATTACATATAATATTTTGTCTATTAATTTATAAAGATGAGAAGAATAATTACAAATTTCTCCAGCATTCTTCATCAGCAATTTCAAGAGATAAAATTCTCGTTTACACACTCTTTCTCAAATATAACGTCAGATTTTCAATATTAATGTACATTATATCAGTAAATATTTTTTTCTATCAATTTATACATTGAAATTTTTGAAAAAATTAATTTTTTGAAATTACACAAATTACACAAACTTAGGAGAAAATCGATTTCTATTTATTCCGTATATGTGCGTGTTTAAATTAAAATATATAAACTACGCACGTTGTTATTGATTAATCACGTTACGAAACAGTGAAAAAATCAACCATACATTCGTTTCGCGTATATTGTACTTGGCCTGAGGAGACCGATCGTTCCAACAAGCTCGTAAATTGGCCTTTATCAGCAATCAGAAAATTCGACTTCCGCGTGGGTAAGAGCAACATACGAGACGACGTACGCAGCGGCGTTCTTCAAAGCGACGCCGCTGCGTAGTATGCGTGCGTGAAACGATCGCGTAAAGCCATTCACCGTGAATTCCAAACGAGTCAGTCCATAAAGTCCTATTGATTAAAGGAATTCTATATATTCTTTGAAGTTTTGTTGAATTGTAATATATATATCAGGGAATTCAACTTGCAATTGTGTTTTGTCGCAGAATAAATGACTTGAAATGGTTCGATTTATGTTGTTTAGAAGTAGAAGGTGTGACGTACCATCGTGACCGATTTCGAGAAACGTGCCGCATGATTTTGGCACGTTTCCGCTACTTATGTAATGCGGTCGTTGCACCGGTCGTTGACTGTCTAAAATTAACTGTCGGTGTATCCCTACACTATTATATTGGCGTTCTGGCGCCGATTGCTATAACTAGCAGGAACTATGAACGTGAGTAATGTTTCCGCAAATATAAATACGGAGTTTTCTGATGAACTCTCTTAAAATCTTAAACTGCGTTTATAAAGAAAATATATAAACTTTGCAACATTCGTTAACAAAGTTATTATATTATATTATAAAGTTATACTGAAGTTAACGAATGTTGCAAATTAAATTCGAATTCGACTAGAATTATTCAGTGTCTTATAAAAAATATCGAGTTAACATTTTTGCCATTGACAACATACACTGTAAATTAAAGGTATAAGCAGCATTTCCTGCAGTAACTGCGGATTGTATTTAGATGCATATACAGGAACAATTGTTGCATAAATCATTAGGTCTGGACCTTCGCGTGGTTGTTAACACGTGTCAAGCAGAAGGGAAAATCCATCAACGTCCAGTCAGGGCCATTGTCTTCCGCAACGAACAGACTGTTACTGCTCCTTCGTTGCAAAACAGGAAGGAATATTTGAATCTGTACAAGATGCACAAAGAAAAATAAGAAAAAAGAATAGCAAGAATATTTCTAGGGCGATCAGATGGGCATGTATATATGCACCTTCTGTAAAGTTGAAGTTAAAGTTAAGAAAATTTTCGTAATCATCTGTTTCATATAATTTCTATAAAGTTATGTTTTCGAGACATAGTTTCTCTAGAAAATTAACATTGTTTGTTAATTTTCAGCGAGCGCGCAGAATAATTGTTATTGTTCGCCAAGTCAGAGTTTCTTATAAGTCAAATGAATATAATATGCAGAGAAAATATAAGCAACGTTTTATACATTTTATTCATATAATTATGATTCGTATAATTATTTTTTATGTATAAATATTGAAATATTATAAACCGTAATAATAAAAAATTTTTAGTTTTGCATCTAAAATTATCTAATAGTTTTAAAATTTGGTTTTTGATAGCGCCATCCGCGCCTAACACTTTTCCCGTTCATATCGCTTATTGTATAAAAAATATTATAAATAAGCCTATGCAAAAAAAAGTTATGAATGATCACAGTAACATTGTACATTTATCGCTCAACAATTACTGCTGTTATATATAATTATTGATGATTAAGTGTCTTTTTATAAAATATTGTTACATTTTTTCTAACTGTGTTCTCTTTGTTATGTTTGACAGAAAAAAAATCTGAAAAGGGCGTTCTTCTCTACGGCGTCGTTTAAAGATTGCGATCCAGGACAAGCAGTGCTCGTTGCTGTTGCTCGCTCGTTCTTCATCGAGTGGAATGTGACGGAAGCACTTGGACAATACGCCCACTCAGCAAGAGCAAGGTAAGTCGCCCTTTTATGTTTCGACGCATCTGAAGAGAAAAGCTTAGCCTCAAGAGGCCGTGTTATCAGCCCGTCTTACGAAGCATTCAAGCTATTTGTACGGTGCTTCACTCGGCGAAAACAGAATTGCGATTTTGATCACGTAACTTGAGATCTTGGAAAATGGTAGATATATTGGTTAAGCGCGAGTGGAGATTAACTGTTATCCGATTCCGAAGGATCGAGAGACAAGTTGGGAGGAAGTTGGTTCTGTCTCTTACATCTATCTTCTTGAAAAATTGACCCCTATCTTCGAGACAGTTAAAAATTGTAGCTGATCGTTTAGAATTGCTTTTTCTTTGATCTCTCTGTCTCTCTCATTGCAATTTTTATTTTATTATTTAAAAAAAAAATATTTGATTAGAAGACAAAGAGGAAAGAGGCAAATTGTTAATGTAAGAAATAATCTTC
Organism: Solenopsis fugax; assembly: GCA_003595255.1. Taxonomy (NCBI): domain Eukaryota; kingdom Metazoa; phylum Arthropoda; class Insecta; order Hymenoptera; family Formicidae; genus Solenopsis; species Solenopsis fugax. Next base: position 20,771 of record QKQZ01052194.1, read on the forward strand.
TACCTTTAATATAGATAGAAATATCAGTATTATTAAGACATATATATCTTATATATACGTCCAATAAAACAATGCAAGTTAAGGTGTGTAGCGACTATAAATAAATTTCTTCGGTGATCTCCTTGGTCAGATCGCTAAACCATAACCGTGAAGTGTACGTCTCTGTAAAGAAACGCACGAAGATATGCATCCGGTTTATTAAAAAAAGAAGCCATCGTTACCCCTCTGACCGATTATGTAAAACAAGTTCCACGGGTGGCCTCCCAGTCGCGTTGGTATTCTTATGCGGGGCACACAACCTCGTCTTTCACGACGCGCAATTGCGCAGATGTTTCTACCGATCCACCCACTGAGATCTATCGATTTCCACGGCGTTCTATCGCTTACTCGTGACTTTGTCAAGCGACGTCGTTCGTATGTGATTAATCCTTTCAACCTTCGTGCAAAATGACGGTCGAGGAGGTTCTCTAGCCAGAGAAGCGGCTGGAGGAATCCGAGTTAATGATTTCGACTTAACGTTCTTAACGGATTTAAAAAGCGTAAACCGAAACGTGTTTACAATTAAGTTCAAAGCTGACTATTAATCTTATCAAACATATGTTACATCAAAGCAGCTCATTATACTCCATCAAGAAGCATTTGTAACTTCCTTTGCTGAATGAAGGAAACTTTATTCATGTTAACATGGATACATCGGCTTTACCCGAATTTTCGACTAATGAACCGACAAGCTCGTTAGTCTTAAAAACCTGGGAATGTACTGCAGTTAACGATAGAAATTAGATTACTTTAATTTTGATGATCATTTCTCAAATGTCTTCTTTAAAACATTAAACATATTCCTACGTTTTCTTTTCCATTTTCCATAAATAATTTTACAAGATTATAATTCCTGCTATTATTTTTAAATTTAAATATGTAATACAAAAATGATTATCATGGTAAATGAAATATATACAAAATTATTAGAAATCCTGCCATGATTAAAATAAATTTTGTTTATAACATTTTTTGTTCTAATAAGTTTTATTAAAATAATTAAAATTTTCAAAATAATTTACGACAGTGAATAATGTAATATTTTTTACATTAATATCAAATTTGCATCTTAGCGTAAAGCTAACATGTTTATACTTGTAATTTGGCTAGGACCCACATGCATCTCGAATAAACTTTCACGACTTTCCGTGACGTCTTATTTTCGTCGATAAACGAACGCTGTTCTAAGAACCTATTGTGCCAGAGTTGCGCACGGTCCTAACTCAAGACGAAAAGCTCTTCTGACTAAACCACTGGACCATTGTTCCGCGAGATGTTCGCACATCTCGGGATAACGCACCAGAACGCGCGAAAAGACGCGGGATCTCTCTTCGTAGGCCAGCGTCGAACATCACCCGAGACAAGTATCGTCGTTGACCGCAGGGTCCATCCGGTCGGCATAAACCGTAAAACGTTCCACGTTCTTTGTTCGCGCGCGCGTGGCTGGTCGTATGCCGCGCCTCAAACCTGGATATTTCCCAACCGCCAATGATCTCTCGTTCCACACAAACACCCGTTGCTCATAAAATCACAAGTTCTTTCGAATATATTTCGAGCGGTCTGAGCGGTCCGCGCGGTCCAGAAAGATATTCAACCGAGGAATTTCGAGCTTAGTTTCGATATACAGGATAATGTAACGATGTGATTATTGATCATTGAAGGAGTATTTATCCTTCGAGATTGGAAATAATAAAAATAGAATATATGATCTAAGAAGAATAAAAGGAATATTTGTCTCGTGGTCACAGTTCGGTTTGAAGCGGACAAAGCAACTGCATCAGGTTCTAAATAACTCTAAATGCCGCTAATATGTCGTCATATCGCGAGAGCACGTTCTCCGACTATAAGAAGGATCTTATAGCTTCAGCGACGAAATTCATGCGCGTACGCTTCCTTTGTATAAAGTGTCCGAAAAGATTTCACGAAATGTAGAGGAAAGTCGTTATGTTAATGCGACCCTTTCTCGGTAGTATGATATAATATTGCAGGAAACGGGGATTGAATTAATAAATTCGAGTCTGACATACAGCACGAGAGCGTTTTTAAACGAATGCGAGCGCACGTGTATCAAAGTCAAATTTTTCCCAACTTCGACCCTACAACCGTCGGTTTAATCCCGTGGATATTTTACTTCAGCATAATTCATTTCCCTATCTCTAATTCATTGCGCTGATTACACATAAGCAAGATGCATTGCTTCGCATTATTAGAGCAAAGCGCGCGATGCTCGGAATTATTTGCCAGCGTGTGCAGATCTAAAATATAGAGACACGTTTTGCGCACGTTTAAAGCTAAATTGTGGCCGAGACTGATTCTCTGATTTATTCTTATTATCATTTTGGCGCTGCGTGTGATGAATACGAACCATCATTTAAGAAGGACTAAACGGCGAAAGAGTTATATGAAAATCGTTTCGTACCCGAGAATGCAAAATAAATCTTCGACGCTTCTCCGCGGCAGATCGCCATTCGCTCGACGGATTTCGAGTCACGATCGCGATAAGATTGAGAGCCGTTCCCGAGATCGCCTCCTCCAACACATGTCGCGGCTGGCGTGACGCGATCTCGCGTAGGATTTCCACGGAGACGTGGGAGAAAAATGTATGGGAACGTCGTCGAGAGGGTGGAAGTACGACGAACGAGCGCTTGATAAATTCATCCAAGACGCGATGCGGCGCGGCGCTATGAGTCGCGATGTGCACATTGATGCACATTAGAGAGTTTGCATTATTTATAGATGATTTAAGCGTAACAGGCACGTGCGTTTCCACGAAACATCGGCTAGATATCTTTCTATTTTATTTTAGATCTCGTCTACGCGAGAGACAGCTCACGGATTCTAGATTTGTTTTCGAATAATCGGTGCCTCTAAATATATCGTGTCCCGTTTTGCGGATTATATTCGCGCGTGACTAAACTGCGAAAAGAAAATAGTAGAATAAATCAACAATTAAAATTAAATAGATTTAAAGATACAAGCGTACAAGCGCAAATATATCAATTAATAGAGTTTTTCCAATATATTTTATTATCAGATTTATAAAATTTTATTAATGTTTTGTTTCTTTTCAAGAAAATCAATTATCGCTTATTATAAGCGCCTCTTCGATTTTCAATTTCTATCGAAAGTTCGATGGAACATTGCGTGAGGATTCTAACAAGGCCGCGATTAAACGCTTCTTTGAACCCCTACAAAACCGGTTCCTCTTTTTTCGTAGGTGTCGTCGCCGCCGCCCAGATGCGCCCTATGAAGGGCGTCGCGTTCGATTATGTGTGCTTCTCCGTTAGGGCGTAGTGCAGGTATTCAAGAGCGAGAGAATGCACTAAAAGAGATAGAAAGGAGGCGGGATCCGTGATCTAAGCGTCCCCGACCTGCTCTAATCTGCTTGGCATCAAAGACCTCATGAGTTTCTTTTTCCTCCCTACTCCGTGCCTCTTCCTGTCTGCTCTTTCCCTGTTCTTTCTTAACGAACGATGTGACATCGCGATTCGAATCGTTCGAGCTTGTAACGTGACATTTAACTTAGATCGGAATTTCTTCGATCGAGTCTTATCGAAGATATTTAAGATCGAAAGAAAAGGAAAGGCAGAGTTGAATAAAGAGAATGCAGAAGAATCTTCGATTATACTACCCAGCTGTTCAAGGCCCACGGTATTTATAATCGCGATTCTGCTGAAACCAGTCTTGAGAGAGGGTCTACATAAATTAATGATTAGATAGACGCACATTTTTCGATATAAGATTAGTACCTTGCCAATATTCAATGTATAAAATATTCCAAAATATAAAATTTGCACGTGAGTTAATGAACAGATTTTTTACAGAAAATTATTTTGTGATGTTTGTTATATTTATAATCACGATTTAATTAGGAAAATCAGATAAAGTTTATTTCCAGATATACTCTTAAAATTCAATAATTAAGAGAAAATATTTATATAACTAAAATTAAGAGTTATAAAATATTATCGTTTATTACACTTTTGCACATTGAAATTTTATTAGACCGTAGTTTTTTAAATTGTATAATGATTTAGTAACGTAACAATACGCAATTTTGAAATTAATTTTGTTTGAACTTAATATGACATTAGCGATACTATATTTACTGTTTATCAAAGAAATAATATCAATCTTTATTTTAAAAAATATTTTTAAAAAACATATTTTAGTTTCGAAATAATACATTTAATAACTTTTTACATTAAGAGTACATAATAAAGAGTTCAATTCTTTATATTTTCTTATAATTCTATTCTCTGAACAGATTAATTAATCAAATATTCAAATAATCAATTTAAAAGTTAAAAAATTTGCATATAAGTCCAAAACAGCGCAATAAGTGCGATAATACTTCATTATTTGAAATTTGAAAGATAGAAAGGAATAGAATATTTAGCATACAATTTTATGTTATAAATTATAAAAATAAAAAAAAAAATAAAAGTTCTGTAGCTTTGATGTCTGTTTTGACTGCCAAGCGTTATGCAAGCCGCTGTGCGTAGTGTTGCCATTCGAGTCGACAGATAGTGACGCGTGCCACTCTGCGTGTTGCCGCATTACTGCATTTTGATGTGATCGTGTCAAGTACGAGGAGAACCTAAACGCAATTATATTCTACACAGAATTAGCTTACCTATTAGCATATGTAATTAACTCCCGTGATTAATTGCTAATAAATGTATCCGATATTCTGATCAAAACAAGTATTTTGCATAATTTATTCATGTTACTTAAGAATTGAAGCGATAGAGGATAAGAATTTTAATGTATTGTTTTATCTTAACATATTTATATGCGCACGAATAATAGATTTTCTTAACGATGCTTAAATTTAAATTTATCTTGCGTCAAACTTTGATTCAAATAAAAATTTTGATATATTTTTCCTTTCAGATTGAGAGTGCGGAATAATACACGAGTTACCGAATATACATACGTTTTCGGATAATCGCGTTTTAATTAATTCAGTGTTATTAATTCCACAATATCGCATGCTATTATAATACTCAACAAAAAATAGGGAATACTTTTAAAACATTCAAATTTACACAATGTTCAGATCACTGTAACTCTGTGAAAAATTATCGTAGAAATAAAAATAAAAAGCATTTTAAAGCTTGAAAGTTGTACATTAACGTGCCTAAGGCTGTTTTTGAAAATCTTTTATCCTCGTAGTTCTATATTTTAAAAAGTGTCAAGTTATTTTGTTCTTTAAAAATTCGTGTATTCAACACTCTGCAGCTTGATAAAAAATTTTTTCTCAAAAAATTTAAGGCTTTTACAAGAAAGTACAATGTTTTACCTACAAAATGGTTTTTATAAAATTTTCGTACGATTTTTTTTACCAAACTACGCAGCTTTGAAGGTAAATTTGCATTTTTTACAATCGACATTGAAACTCGGTGAGAAATCATCGCAGACAAAAATTTTACGAATCATTCCGAAGCTTGGAAGTTTAATGTGCTTTCGGTCGCTTTTGAAAATTATAATATTTATCTTACAGTTATATGATGAAGAACGTTATTTTGCTCCGAAAATTACGTACTTTTGATACCACAGAAAATCTTTCTCGAAAAATGACAAAAATTAAAACATTTTTCGTATAAAACACTCTTTTTATTTTTATATATGTTTCTCGTATTACATGACTTTGTGTAAACAATCTTACAATATGTTTTAAAAATGAGATTTATCACCAGCATTAGCGTTACCCAATGTGCACCATGTGGAGGTTGCCGGTCGAATTTTGCACATCTTGTGTGTGTGTGTGTGTGTGTATTTGTGTTTGTGTGTGGGGGTGGGGTGTGGGTGTAGGATTTGGGTGTGTGGTTGTGGGGTATGGGTGTGGGTGGGGGTGTGGGTGTGGGTGTGGTGTGTGGGTGTGGGTGTGGGTGTGGGTGTGGGTGTGGGTGTGGGTGTGGGTGTGGATGTCGGTGTGTTGCGTTCGCGCGTGTACACATACGCATACACACACACACATACACATACACACGATGTGCAAAATCAGACAAAAACCTCCACGTGGTACACATTGGGTAACGCTAATGCCGGGTGGTAAATCTCATTTTTTAAAATCTTATTTTAAAAAAAAACATTGTAAGATTGTTTACAAAGTCATGTAATTCGAAAAACATATATAAAAATAAAAAGAGTGTTTTATACAAAAAATGTTTTAATTTTCGTCATTTTTCGAGAAAGGTTTTCTGTGGTATCAAAAGTACGTAATTCTCGGAGCAAAATAATGTTCTTATCTTCATCATATAACTGTAAGATAAATAATTTTTAAAAGCGACCGAAAGCACATTAAACTTCCAAGCTTCGGAATGATTTGTAAAGTTTTTGTCTGCGATGATTTCTCACCGAGTTTCAATATCGATTGTAAAAAATGCAAGTTTACCTTCAAAGTCGCGTAGTTTGGTAAAAAAAATCGTACGAAAATTTAAAAAAAAGCATTTTGTAGATAAAACATTGTACTTTCTTGTATAAGTCTTAAATTTTTTGAGAAAAAATTTTTTATCAAGCTGCAGAGTGTCGAATGCGCGAATTTTTAAGAAACAAAATAACTTGATACTTTTTAAGATATAGAACTACGAGGATAAAAGATTTTCAAAAACGGCCTCAGGCACATTAATGTACAACTTTCAAGCTTCAATAAAAATACTTTTTTATTTTTCTTTCTACAATAATTTTTCACAGAATTACAGTGATCTGAACATTGTGTAATTTTGAGCGTTTTAAAAGTGTTCCCTATTTTTTGTTGAGTAGTATAGAATAATAACGTAATTTTTTAATCAATGGAACATATTGCGATTGTTTCAATATAATTTCATTACAATGTAAAGTGCGCGTCGCGTGTGATTAATACATGTGATTGTAAATAACCGTGTTTTCGCGAGTGTTATGCAAGTGCAACGAGTGAATCCGAGAGGAAGAGAAAAAAGCCTGGGAATGTCAACGTCATCGCAATTCAGCCTCGAGCATCACATTGGTGAGTGAAATCTTTTATTATTGTAATGGATCTTCGTGAAAATTGAATCAAATATGTACATAATATGTAGATAAAAGCATGCACGAAAATTAGAGAGAATGAAATATATTAGATAAATATATTTCATGAAGATCTATTGCTTGGACCAGATAAGCTGGGACAAATTAGTACAAATATTTAATCTTGGTATAAGCAAATTATTGCTCATTTTGTACAGAAATTTTATCAAGCACGTTATTAAATATTTTATATATACAGATTATTGTTGTCGCATAAATATTGTTAGGAAGCATGACTGAAAACAGTAAATATATTAATAATCGCGTAGTTTTTATGTAATAATTATAAGTAAAAGACTTCCACACTCGTTAGTTAATATAGAAAAAAGTACATCCGTGAAATATGAATTGACATTCACCTACGTCACGTTCGATTTTTTTGCGCAGCGTCGAGGAACGCGCGTGTGTTTCTGCAGGAAAATCACGTACGACAGTCCAGTTAACCGGATTTAAGTAGAGGTGAAATCCGCTATGGCTCGCGTCTTTGTGTAAATCGAAACCCGTGATCACCGTGACGAACTTGAGGGTATAGCGCGGTCAAGATAATCGGAGATAATAACCATAATGACGTAACGTTCTGAATTGGAGAAAATATAGTTTCAACAAATTGCGTGGGGATATCGCTGGATGGTATGCGTCACGTGAATCGTGGTTATTACCGGGAATGCGGTATTGGTAGTTACAGAAGCGATGGGCTTTTGTGGCACGTTACACCTGCGGTTTCATAACTGGCGACGTAATGAACGGCAACGTTGATATGCCTTATTGATATCTGTAATCTCGGAAGTCATTGATTTCCTCGTCCTGATAGGTTCTCTTTCTATCGCGGAAAATATAATTGCCGTAGTAACGCAACAACTAGTTTCTCGCATCGCGAACGAGTGTTTTTGCTGTGTTCTTCGAGACTTTTAATATAATCAAAATCTTTCCTTATAATCTTGCGTTATATAAAGAAATTTTATATAGCAAAGTATCTGATCTTTGATCTTGTTTCATAATATATTTTTTATGAGAATATATTAATCTTGCATCTTTCGGCTTACATTACTTTTAAAAATTTGATGTTAGAATTATATAAAAGAAATTTTTAAATTTTAATATTTAATATTATAATTACTGGTCTTCATAGAAAAATAAATCTCAATAACAAGATGAATGATTAGGAAAGGAATGTCCTTTTCAGTTGAGAGGACCGAATCTTTGGTCTTCTCAATTTAAGATTCATCCGGAAATTCCGTCCCGTAAATTAATTCCACCCATAAATTCTGATCTTCACCTTTGTTCTCTCGAGTAGCAAAAGGGATCGCGCGCCGTAATCGTGCTTTTCGTGGGAATCCAAGCGGTCGTCCTCGCCGTATAAGTCAGCACGCGACCATTACGTACACTTTGATCCTTCGGCTCGATTGTGCGGCCCTTGTCGGAGCTAATGGTCCAAACAGGAAGCGCAAGCATGCTTACACATTTATTCAAACGATCAAACTCCGTTTGCAATGCTATTCCAAGATACAAAGTCTTCTTTAGACGATTAACATGATTTTTAAATATAAAATTTTTTTCTGCATATTACAAAACTATTTTTATATGCGCACAAATTTTAAATGCGATAAATATTTTATTGAACAACGTTTAATTTATTTCACCGTTAGTCGAAATAATAATCATAATGTTTTACGCGATATTAATTTATAATAATTTTTCTATAGTTTCTTCTCTCTTCTAACAAAGAGAAAACATAATTATCTTTCATGGCTTAACATGCCAGAACTTTCGGACAGGAAGCAAAACGATAGAAGGGATTTTTTAGCGATTTACAGGGGGCTTTAAATTGCGCGCATCTTGATATCAACGTACTCCGTCCAGTGGTCCAGCGCTTAGTGGCCCATTATCCTTAGACCCGTTCTCGATATCGTTGATGAAGTGAAACGCCCAGTCGGCATCGTAACGGAACGATAAATCGTGCCGCTAAGAGCTCCTCCGTAATTCTGAAAACGACTACGCGATCCATACTTTTAGCGTTGAAGGGTTTATCTGTTATTTAAAGGTTGATTATTCATCGCTGAGAGAGAGTGCTAGGTTAATTATTGATGCCGTCTTTCGAAAATGTTAATTCCTCTATAGACTTTTACGTTTGAGATTTCTTGGATTACTAGAAAGGAATCCTTTCGGAAATGCTGAGGAATTTAAAATAATTATCGATTCACATTTATAAACGAAATGAAGTTACATGAATGTTTAGACAGTCTTTTGTGCGGCGCATAAATCGTGAAACTGCACGTAGAAATCGCGAAAATACATATCGAGGAAGAAAGATGGAAAAGTTACGGCTTGTATGTGTCGCTCATAAATCAAGAAAAGACATTGCACGGACGCACAAGGGTGCCACTGAAGAGCCATGCAAAGTCCTATCTGATCGATTCAGCTAAACGCCTTTACTATATTATCCTTAACTGATCTTCGCCCTTTATCCTCTTATACACTGTAGAGTGTGTTCTTCGCTTTACTCGATATCTTTTTAGCTTTGTTGTTCCCTTCAAGATGGCGACAAAAAGTAAAATATCTATATCTCCTGTAAGAATTATTATAGATTTCTCAATTTTCTTTACTATTTACAATAATCGCAGGATATTCTGAATCACAAGAAGTTGACACAGCATTATGCTTATTTTAATTTTTATTAACCCTTAAACACACCGATTTTGTAAAATACGGAAACACATTTGCGGGTCTGA